>VMDR010002129.1:0-15532 GCA_007922815.1 Macrotus californicus
ACTCCTCTCGGGTACCTCCTCCTTCCAGGTCGTGGCACTCTGGTCCCCTCGCGGAGGTGGAGCAGCCGGAGTCCTTCCCCTCGTGGTGTGACAGTACGAGGGCCAGATGAACACAGTGCAAGGGGGGTGGGGGTGTCCTTGATGGAGGAGGCACTAGCGATGTCGTCAGGGAAGAGAGGAGGCAGTTCTGCTTGTATGTGGTGGGGGGTTAGGGAAGCGAGGTTTTCTATTCAAGCATGAGTAAGAGTTTGAAAGGCTAGTGGCAAAGAGGACTTTCTAGAGAGCAGTAATAGCAAGTGCAGAGGCTGAGTGAGGGTCCTGGAAAGAGGCTACACTTGTGGCACCTTGAAATAGGTCTTCATCCTACCGCAGGCAGGCAGGAGGAGCTGGCACGGAGATCGGAGTCCGTTTGGTGTGGGACTGGTTACGTTTGGGAGGCCTCTAGGTGGCATTAGTGAACAGCTGGGGGCACAGATGTGCAGCTGAGAAGCAAGGTCTGGCTGGAGGTGCCGAGTTGGGGGTCTCACCTGGTGCCGGGGGTGGGGTGGCTGGATGAAGTCATTCGAGTAAAGGGTTTGTTTGTATTGGAAATAGGAGGTCACTGTTGGCATGAAGGGGGCAACATTTGCATTGGTCTAGCTGGTGTGAAAGTGAGGCCAGCAAGTGAGAATGACCAGTTAGTGAGGGTGGAGAGAGGGGCTTCATGACAGTCAAAGGAGCGCTTAGTAACGTTAGGTGTTGCAGCAAGGCCACACGGGATGTTATCCTCATTAGAAAATGCCCCCAAGCTCTGGGGATCGTTGGGCTGGACAGAGGTTGGGGGCGGGGCTCAGCAACTCGTGGTAGGTCTTTGCGTGTGCACTGGTTGGCTGAGAGGTGGGGGAACCCAGACCGCTGCTCTTACCCTGGTTCTGATCCCTCCTGACAGGGCCTCCAGACGGTCATCCAGAGAGACTTCTTTCCTGATGTGGAAAAGCTGCAGGCACAGAAGGAATACCTGGAGGCTGAGGAGAATGGAGACTTGGAACGGATGCGCCAGATTGCCATCAAGTTTGGCTCTGCTCTGGGAAAGATGTCCCGAGAGCCCCCACCGCCCTGTAAGAGGACCACTGTGGGTGGCAGAGACAAGAACACCTGCTGAACTGTTGCCTTGGGCTCACTCTAACCCCCATTTCCTCTCTAACCCCAGATGTGACTCCAGCCACATTTGAAACCCCGGAGGTGCACACTGCCACTGGAGTGGTGAGCCACAAACCCCGGGGCCGAGGCCGGGGCCTGGAGGGTGGCAATGGTGAGTGAGCGCCCCCTTTCTGTCACATGGGCGGGATTGCCAGGGAATCTCACCCTGTGAGGGTGGTCCAGAGGCAGGTCACACCTTGTCCCTGTGGTGTTTCTGTGTCTAAATGGCAGCCCGTTGGGTCACAGAGCATGGTTTAAGAGACAGAAGATCTGGGTCCAGCTCCCAGATGCGGGGCAGTCCTCTGAGCCTCTGGTCCCCCTCTGTGGTGTGGAAATCTTGCTTCCTCTCTCACCGCCTGCTTACTGTGTGCCAGCCCTGGCCCGGTGGGCTTCATGGGCCTTCAAGGGCTCCTTTCCTTGCTGTCTCCTTAAGACACCTCAGGGCCTCTGCACTTGTTTCTTCCAAGTTGGCCTCTTCCCTTGGATAACTGCACGGGCCACTTTTTCTCCAGGTCTCTGCTCAGATGTCACCCATTCAGGGAACCCTTTCCTGACCTTCCGGTATAAAGTCATACCACGCCCGACGCTCTGTGCTTTCCTGGTTTTGTTTTCCCATTGCAGGACGTAGCACTTAAAAAGGCGTTTCTGTTTTATTGTCTCTCCCCTCCCCGGGAGCAGGTTCTTTGTCTTGCTTTTGTCTATATACTCTGCACCAAGAACAGCTCATGGTGTGATACGGGTCTTCCACAAATATACGTAGAACACATGAATGTTTTCTTCTTGAAGATGTTTACTGAGGTGTGTATGATACATCTCAACTTCACGAAGGTGTCTTTCTAGGACATTCTGAGCATTGAACATAAGTGTTGCACATGCCACAGGACGTACTCATAGTCATTCAGTGTCCTTGTCACTAGTAGAATGTCAGCGCCCATGCAGATGGACGAGGTGCTATTCTCTGTCAGGTTTTGGTCTACGGCATGATGTTCCAATAGAGATACCCTGTGTTCTCACACAATGTGCTGTTTTCTGCTTTAAAACCCAGCTCTTCCTGCCATTACCACAGTCCCTTGTGTGTTCTCCTTGGAGAGTGATCCTCCATTGCATATGGCACTTGAATCACTGGCAGTTTGCAGGTTCTTTGTTTTCCAAATACTTCTTACTGGCCAGTAAATAAGGAATCCTTTCAGTAACTTAGTGGTACCATCATCACTCACAGTCATAGGGGAGGAAACTGAGGCTCAGGAAGGCAGTACTCTCTGCAGGTCCCCGAGCCGGTTGTGGCGGAACGGGGTTTGAGTCCTCATCTTTCCGACTCCGGGTCCTGAACTTTTAGTCACTGTGCTTTGCACGGTCTGCGGGTAGTAGTGGGCGGTCAGGGTTGGCACTGGAGCGGGAGAAAAGGCTCTCCTCCTGGCAGCCTTGCTGAAGTCTGCACCGCCGAGCACGATGCACGGCTCCGCTTCAGTGGGGGTGCTGCTTCCGCTGGCAGCTGGGGCTGGCCCCGTGCCTGTGAGGCCCTATCCAGAGCACTTGCTATAGGGGGTCCCTGCCATCAGGCCCACTAGTAAGTCAGGAGGCTTAGGTGACAGTCACCCACCTGTACCACAGGTACCAGGAAAGGGGGTGGAGCAGTCGGGGCAAGGAAATCCCAGGGGTGGAGAGAGAGCCTGGGCTTTGGAGGCAGGTCCTACAGGACTGGCACAGTTTGGGTGGGGAAGAACCACTGTGGTCACCGCTCTCTCTCCAACACCTGGGTGCCCCCCTTCTGGTCTGAGTCGGGCTGCACACTTCACTTGGCATCCAGCAGGTGGGGAAAGCCCTTGAGGGCTCACTGGGCAGTTGGGGTGGTCGATGCTGCCCCCAGGTGGGGAGCTGCCTGGCAGTCTGGGTTCTCTCAGACAGACCCAGGGCCAGGTGTGAGCGGGCGAGCCCTGCTCGTAGGGCATCGTGGTTCCTGGGGTGGACAGACTGCAGAGCGGTGTTGATGCCCCTCACGGTTCTGTGTCACCGTCCCGTACCCTGAGCAGGAGAGGCTGGAGAGGAGGAGGAGAAGGAGCCCCTGCCCAGCCTGGATGTCTTCCTGAGCCGGTACACAAGCGAGGACAACGCCTCCTTCCAGGAGATCATGGAGGTGGCCAAGGAGAAGAGCCGGGCACGCCACGCCTGGCTCTACCAGGCCGAGGAGGAGTTTGAGAAGGTGCCTTGGGGTGCAGGGGCAGAAGCACCCTCTGTTGGGGTGGGGGAGTCCCAGGTCCAGGGCACAGTGCCTGGGGGCTCTCTGGCCATCTCTTTTCCTTCTGTGGTGCAGAGGCAGAAAGATAACCTCGCATTGCCGTCAGCAGAGCACCAGGCCATTGAGAGCGGCCAGGCTGGTGTGGAGACCTGGAAATACAAGGCCAAGAACTCCCTGATGTACTACCCGGAGGGTGAGCAGGCGGTGTGGGCGGGGTGTGTGTTTGCATCTGGCCTGCAGGGCGTGCGTCTGTGTTCCCTTGCATTCTGGGCCTCGGAGGGGTCCTGGCCTGTGTTGGGGTGGCTGGGCCTGTGTGTGAAGTCAGTGAGAGAATGAGGCCCTCTCCAGGTTTGTTCGGTTCTGGGATGTGGAGGCCGAAGTCGGCTTAATGCTTCTGTTCAGTGGGGAGTGACTTGGCCTCTCTCAGGCCCTGAGCATTGGGAGGAGGTGGAGCCCGCCCACCTGTCTGACACCTACTGCCCTCTCCTTGGTCTGCCAGGTGTCCCTGACGAGGAGCAGCTGTTTAAGAAGCCCCGGCAGGTGGTGCATAAGAATACTCGCTTCCTTAGGGACCCCTTCAGCCAGGCCCTGAGCAGGTCTCAGCTGCAGCAGGCTGCTGCCCTCAATGCCCAGGTGGGTGTCGGGAGCCAACAGTAGGCTGTCTGTGGGCAGAAATGACCTCTTCAGTCTTGGCTATTCCTCTTAAATTAGGACCATTCTTGGGCTTGGTGGAGCTCAGCCGTGCAGAAGTATTTTGAGCCCCTCTGTGGCAGGGTCCCGAGTCTTCTGTACACATGGGGGTGCTCTTTTGGGCAGATGCATTCTATGGGTCCAGTTCTGTACCCACTCCCTTGGGGGACAAGGGCAGAGACAAAATCAGCTGCACGAGCCAGGCCAGTCTGGTCAGACCTGCACCTCTGCACTAGGCAGGGCTGGAGGGTGGGAGGAGGGTGAGAAAGCGGAGGGCAAGCTGGGGTGGAAGGCTTGGCATGGCAGATGGAGAGGTTTCCGAGCCTGAGAGTTCCTGTGTGAAGGCGCCTTTGGTGGTCATGGGGTTGAAGGTGGGGAGACTGCTCTAGAGGCTCTTTCAGGGGCCTTATGGGAAGAGATCAGAGCATAGGCGCCCATAGTTAGTGTAGCCCCTGCAGGGGCCTGAAGTCATTAGCCCCTGAATGTACCCCATGTGGGGTGTGGCCGTGTGTCACCCTGCATGGAGGGGGAGGACTGAGGGGAGCTTTCTTCTTTGGATCCTGTCACAGGTCCTCAAGGTCTTTGCAGGGGCCAGGTCCTCCCTCTGTCTCCCCAAGGGGGCTACCAAGCTCCCCCAGAGCCCCAGCTGTGCCCTGTGGGGAAGGGACATGTTTCCACTGTGCACCTGTCCATCTGTAGTGGGGAAGAGTGGTCTTGGGCCCCCTGACACTAGCCTCTCTGCTTGTTTCAGCACAAACAGGGCAAAGTGGGCCCCGACGGCAAAGAGCTGATCCCCCAGGAGTCCCCTCGTGTTGGCGGATTTGGATTTGTTGCCACCCCTTCTCCTGCCCCTGGTGAGAAATGCACCTGCTGGCAAGCTGGCCATCCTGTGGGACTGCCCGGGAAGAAGTGGACTTGTCAGCTGGCCCTGGCCACTCTTGGCGCTCCCCTGGGTCTGCTGCATACCTTGTATGACTCAGGGATCCAGTGTCCCATCTGCAAAGATAGGGCTGGACTCTCAGGCAGACCTGGCTGGAAGAGAGGGGAAGGCCTGGCCCGTTTGGCTGGGTAGTCTCTGTCCCTCACCCAAAGCTGAGCGGGACAGACCAAGTTTGTCAGAACCAGGGGTTTTTTAGGGCTCTGCTGGACAGGCTGGCATGGTAAGCCTCCTGAGGGGCACAAGGGAGGCCTGAGGCCTGCTTTGTCTAGTGGGCTGCCAGGCAGGCACCTTCCTGTGTGGAAGGTAGGTCGTCGTCTGCAGGAGGCTGGGTGCACCTGGAGCCTCTCAATAGGCCATGCCTGGCCTGTGTAGGGTGGGCAGGATAGGCCTCGGGGAGCTGCAGAATTGTGTGCCCCTCTCTCAGGCCGCCCACCTCCTTCCACTGGCCTGGGCTGGGGCTGGACATCTCCATCCTGGGATCATGTTTCTTAGTTCTGGGTCTCGTGTTAGCAGGTGCCCCATACTTTCAAACCTAAATTTAGAGAGCCTTGTAAGGAGGGTTCTGTGGGCTCCAGCCGTGTGTCTCCTCACACAGAAGGTGTATGAACTTTGGGGATGGTCTCTCAGTGCACACGCTGTCCCTGTACCCTCTCATGCACTGGCCTTGGCTCTCTGGGGAGCTGGTTGCCGTGACACGGGCTAGGGCATGTGGAAGTGCCACAGATTTACCAGGGTCTTGGGAGACACAAGCACTTTGGAGCCTCTGAGTGTACCCTCCCTTGGGCTGGGGTGCTGTCGGTGACCCCTAGGAGGCTGCGCTGCCCTGCCCTGTGCTAGGACTGGAGCCTCTCTGACCCAGCCCAGCTTCTCAGAGAGCTCCTCCAAGCTAAGCCCCATGGCTGTAGGGCCTGGCTTGCCCTGGGTCCATAGTGGCCTTGCTGTTTCCCTCTCAGAGGGCAGAGATGTCAGGGTTCCAGAGCCCTGGGGAAGGACAGAGGCCCAGCTGCCAGCTGGGTGTTTGTGAGCTGGAATGTGCACAGGTGTGGGGTGGCTGTGGTGGGAGGGAGGGCCTGGCTGTGCTGCTGCCTGGGTTGCCCTGCCTGAGTTGGCTGTGGGCTCTCTCTCTGCAGGTATGAATGAGTCCCCGCTGATGACCTGGGGGGAGGTTGAGAACACACCCCTGAGAGTCGAAGGATCGGAAACCCCCTACGTGGACAGGACACCAGGGCCAGCCTTCAAGGTGCGTCATGGTGAGGGGAGCACAGGTGGGACCCCGGGTGGATGTATGGTCTTGAGCACCCTTGGCTCTATGCACGAGGATGGCCCAATTGCCGGTGGTCAAAGCAGAGCTGTCCAGCGGGCTGGGCCACGTGCCAGGCTGCGCACCCGCTCAGGCACTGCACTTCTGAATGGGGTCAGGACAGTGAGGACAGGTGAGGGTTGGGTGGCTTTGTCAAGGTGGGACTGGCAGGGTGAGGCCAAGGCAGCAACGCAGGGAATGGCTGTGGCTCCTTTGAGTCCACTGTCCCAGAGGACGGGGCCACTCAAAGATGACGGGTCTCAGAGGCAGATCCAGAGCTCAGGCCTGAGGGTCCCAGAGCTACAGCATTCCACGTGGCATGGTGTGTGTCCTCAGGAGGGCTGTGTGCTTCCACAGGGAGGCCTGTAGCAGAGATGAGGGTGGCCTAGGATGGTGTGGGCAAGTGGGCAGGCAGGTGGGGTCTGGCCCCAGAGGGGCATCGGGAAGATGAGGTGCTGTGGTCTACCCACAATTTGTTGGGGAGACTGAGTGACTGGTGTGGTGTGGAACGGGAAATAAGAGAAGCCCCCCAAAGTCGGGAGCATGCAGTCCTGCTGTCCAGGTGGGGTTGCTGCCAGGACCGGCTGCGGAGTGCTGGGGGCTGGAGGGAGGCAGAGGTCAGTGTTGTCACAGACAAAGGGTGCAGGGTTCACCTTGCTCTGGCGCCCCAAAGAACTGAGCTTGGAGTCGAGGATTGACACAGAAGGCCTCTGGAGGAGGCTGGGTTGGTCATCTTGAGCCAGTCCCTGAATGCTGGCAGCAATGAGTTCGAGACGGATGCAGCAGAAAAAGAGAGCTCACTCACTGTAGCAACAGGGATTTAGAGTGACCAGGAAGAACCTAGCTTTCGCAAAGGAACCACGGACTTACATCAGGAGAACACTGCTAACTCCCCTCCCACCCCCCCATCGGGGGTGTGGGCTCTGTCCTGTGGCCTCCCCAGTGTAGGACTTACCGCACGTCATGCCCTGAGTAGGTCAGAGGGGTAACGTGTCCACACAGGACGGATGCAGAGGCTTTTGGTACCTCGGCTCTAGAATTTGTGTTGCAAGGGTAACAGAAAGCAACCTGAGAGAGGAGTGACAGAGAGGAGCCTGGGCTGTCTGACACCACAGCAAGAGCTGTGTCAGGTGTGCCACTAGGCCCAGAGCCTGCTGGCCAATGGAGAAAAGGAAAGTTCTGAAACAAGCCGCAGTCCGAGTGAGAACTTCCGGTGTGTTAGGGATGCTAACTCACCTGGTGCCGGGTAGTAAGTAGGAAATGAAGTGAACCGGGTCCTTAACCTGTATAGCAGAATGTATCCCAGATTGCCGGGTTAAGGTAAATATAAAGCAGGAAGCAGAGGAAAATTAGGAGAGAATGGTGGTCAACATTTGATCTGATTTTAAGGTAGAAGGGACTTTGTTAACTGAAAGCAGAGGAAGTGATGTCTAGCGTACGCTCTGTGGCAGTGACAAACTGAAGTACAGCTGAAAGTCACACGTAAAACTAAAATAACTGAAAAGGAACTAGTGTGGCACAGCGTAACATAACCAACGTGGGTAAAACTCACCTGTAAGTGCGAAACAGCTAAGCGAAAAAACAAGGTGAGCACCTTGTCAGCAAAATAGGCCAAGGACACGTTTTGGGAAGTTCTCAAAAGAAATTCAGATGGTTGATAAAGACAGATAACCAGAGGGCAGCAGATTAAAACAAGACCTTCTTTTTAACAAGACTGTGAGCTTCCTAACTCAGCAGTGCTGGCTTTGAGAAAACCATGCTGACAGGCGGGGTGGGTAGCCCACCTAGCTAGCTGGGGGCTCTCCAGGGGCTTTTAGGGGAGGTGAAGTTGGGATTGTGGGGGCCATGGGAAGAGGCAGCCCCTCCAGCAACGAGGGACTGCCTGACTCAGTGGCAGGCTGGCACAGGCCACCCACACACCTGCTTTGTAGATCTTGGAGCCGGGCCGCAGGGAGCGGCTGGGACTGAAGATGGCCAATGAGGCTGCTGCCAAGAACCGGGCCAAGAAGCAGGAGGCCTTGCGGAGAGTGACGGAGAACCTGGCCAGGTGAGAGGCATCTGACCCCGGTAGGGGTTTCTCCCTGCTCCCGCTCAGCCCTACCCCCCACAGTGTGGACATTCGGTCTGCAGGACAGGTCCAAGGGTTCTTTCGTGGGTCCTGTGGCAGCTCCCCTGGCCCAGAGCGAGGCCTGTGTGAACCAGGATGCAGAGGCCCCCTCCAGCTTTTCTACAACCCCCTCTTAGGCACATCCCTAAGAGGCACCTTGAGGCCTGTTGTTCCACTGTGAGCTCCTGTCAGTCCTGTGAAGACGGGTGTCATCCTTCCCCGTGGAGAAAGCTGGGGTTCACCCCAGCCCCACAGCCAAGGGCAGTGGCAGCAGCATTCATTCTCAAGTTCGGCCGCGCTGCGGTATGCCAGGCTGTGGGCGTCCTCAGCCCAGGATGGCCACAAGTTTCCCGTGTGCCTTCCTGTGGGGCCGTGGCAGCCCCTTGCTGCTGGTGGTGCCCCATCGGGCCTAATCCTACTTCTCTTTTCTTTCCTACCCCTCTCGTTCACCGCCTCCACCCCAGCCTCACCCCCAAAGGCCTGAGTCCAGCCATGTCCCCAGCCCTACAGCGCCTCGTGAGCAGGACAGCCAGCAAGTACACCGACCGGGCCCTGCGCGCCAGCTACACACCATCCCCAGCCCGCTCAGCCCACCTCAAGACCCCGGCCGGCGGGCCCCGGACCCCGACGAGCACGCCAGCGCCTGGCTCTGCCACACGCACCCCCCTCAGCCAGGACCCGGCCTCTATCACGGACAACCTGCTGCAGCTCCCTGCCCGGCGCAAAGCCTCAGACTTCTTCTAGGGCCAGGCCCGGGCTGGGCTCATGGGAGATTCGTGGAGCCCGCAGGGCAGCTATCCACCCAGCAGAGGGACCGGCCTTCTGGGGACCCAGGCCCGGGCCAAAAGCATAACTGTCCCAGGAGCCACAGAAGAAAGGTGCCGTGTCACAGCCAGGCTGGCAAAGGACCCACCCCGTGGCCCTTGGGCATCCCAGGGCTTTGCTAGTCCTTTCTGTGGAACCCGTACCCATTTTCTGTGGAACCAGAAGTAAAGAACACCGGGCACAGTCTGCAGGCCGACTCTCCGTCCCACTGCCTGTGCGGCCCCGAGGCCGTCCCTCAGCCTGCATCAAGGTCTCAGGGTGGTGGGCCTCCTGGAGAGGCTGCCGCTCTGTGGGGTGACCCTCGGAGGGCCAGCGTGGGTGGCCTGCATTGCTCTCTGCGGCACTCCTGGGCTTAAAACCTTCTAAGCTGAGCGCACAGCATGTTGGTCCCCAATTCCCCCACCCCCGCTCCAGCTCCAAGTTTTGTTCCTCTGACGGAGGCACAGAGCCCTTGGGAGTTCAGCCTCTAGGGTCCACCTGGGACTCGGCCCAGGTCTGCAGCCTCCCCAGCTGGGCCTGGCTGACCTGCATGGTTTGCCAGTGACAGGGCTGCATAGGTCCTACTTGGGTATCAGGCCACACTCCTGCATGAAGTATCCAGTGGCCTCACCATGACCTCCAAGCGCCTGGCTTCCAGCTCAGGTGGGACAGGGCTGTCTCCTTCTTCCTGCTCTTCTCCCCCAGTGCTCCGGGCTCTGCCAGCCTTAGGCTACTGAGTCACCAGTGTCACCTGGTTACTCCCACCAGGGGCAGCCCCAGGTGATAGTAACCTGGCCAGTGCTAAGCCAGGGGGCCTGGCTCCGTGCAGACCTGACAGCTGTTTGCACCATCAGCCAGCGTTTTCTCAGCAGCCCGAGGGCTCTGCTGCCCAGCCCCCAGGAGGTCCAGGATCAGCTGCTTCACATGGAGGTGAGGGGCCTAAGACCATGGCTGCTTGCCACATAGGTCTCTTCTGGTCTCAGCTGGGGTCAGATTGTGCCTTTGAGGGCTCGCTGCTCAGGGAGGCAACCTGGAATCCTTCAGGCTGGAGTCCTGCTTCGAATACAGCCAGCCCTGCACTAGGCCGTCTTCCTGGGTACTCCTGCATCGGCCCTCTTCTGCCCTCCAGGAGTGCCAGTGTCCTCAGGAGGCTGGTGCAGGGCTGCTGCCTGGTGGGTGCCACTAACTTGTACTCCTGGTCAGTGAGTAGGGGGCTGAGCTCTGGCTGTGCCCTCGGACCCACAGAGAGGGCTGGGGGCGGGCTTAGCAGGTGAGCTTGGACCAAGGGCTGCAACTGGAAAATGTGTGTTTTGGTGCTTTTCCCCCATAGGGAAGGGTGGCCGTGGGCCTGAGGACGCCCTCAGGAAGTGGGGAGACAGGTCTGAGTGGTGTGAGAGGCAGAGAGGAACACTGTCCAGTCAAGGCTGTCCAAGGCCAGGTGCTCACGGCTTCCGATTCTCAGCTGGCCTCTTGGGAGTGTGCCCTGGGGAATGACGGGTGACAAATAGGGCTCTAAGTGGGGGTCTTGGCTAGGGTGGCCTGCCTGGGGGCTGAGGGGGATGCTCCGAGGGGAGGGGAGAGAGGGGGAAGGGCTGTCTGAGGGAGTGGGGTGGGGTCAGAGTGGGCTGTGCAGTGCCTGCGGTGGGAGGCACACGCACCTGGCCAGCCCTGGAGGCGCGGGGCACAGGCGAGTCACAGAGGCCAGTGGGAGCCTGGTGGATGGTCCATGGCTGCGACGTCCTTGCCCACCAGGCCTCTACGTGGGCACCTGTGCTGGAGACCCCCGCGCCCGCGGAGGGCGGCTGGCTGAGTCCTGGAGAAAAAGACTCCTCAAGGGGCGTTCTTGTTGCTCGTTTACACTTCGTGGTTTATTGGTAATTATCAGTAATTAACGTCTTTGCTGCTAAAGTGGAAAAAAGCTAATAGAACGTAATCAAAATAGTGGTTTAATTGACAGATTTTACTTGTTCCTTGCACCTGCGCCTTCTTCAGCTCCTACCTGCCCACTTAGCTTACGTGGGTGCCACCATGCACCACGCCCCCACCCCCGCCCTCTCTACCCTAGGCACCTGCCTTCCCCACTTCAGCTCCCGAGGCATGAGGGTCCTTGGCCCTGGAGGTCTCGGCCAGCCTGTCCTCCATTTTGTCCTCGTTCTCGGGCACCACTGTCATCCGGTGCTGGGTTTTGGCCCCCAGCTTGTGATCCTGCCGGTGCTCGGGTCGGTGCTCGGGCCGGTGCTCGGGTCGGTGCTCCGGTCGGTGCTCGGGCCGGTGCTCGGGCCGTGAGCCTGGCCGGGTGTCCAGTTTGCAATCAGCCCGGTACTTGCCCTCACCCTCCCTCTTCAATGAGGCAGAAGACATGGCTTTGGGCTTGGGGGGCTGCAGCCACGAGTGGCTGAGGATCTCATCAATGTGCAGCCTCCGGTTGACGTCTGGTTGCAGGATGCGGTAGATGAGGTCCTTGCACTCACCCGTCAGGTTCTTGGAGCGAGGGAAGTCGATGTGGTGCTCCTTCTGGATGCGCAGCATCTTCTTGATGTCGGAATCATCGTAGGGCATGGAGCCACAGACCATGATGTAGAGGATCACGCCCAGGCTCCAGATGTCATAGACCTTGGGCTGGTAGGGGATGCCCTGCAGGACCTCGGGGGCCGCGTACGCCGCTGACCCACAGAAGGTCTTGCTGAGGGTGATACGCCCGCTGCAGTCCCTCAGGCAGCGCTTGGAGAAGCCGAAGTCAGACAGCTTGATGTTGAAGTCCTTGTCAAGGAGAAGGTTCTCACACTTGAGGTCTCGGTGGACAACGTCCAGGTCATGGCAGTACTTGACGGCCGAGGAGAGCTGGCGGAACATCTTGCGTGCCACATCCTCGTGCAGGGCCCCCTGGCACTTGATGAACTCAAGGAGGTCACCCTGGACACCAAGCTCCATGACGATGTAGATGCGCCCATCTGAGGTCTCAAAGATCTCATAGGTCTTGATGATGGAGCGGTGGTTGACAGTTGCCAGGATGTCCATTTCGCGAGGAAGGAATCTCTCCACAAAGTCAGTGGGCGTTTTTTTGCGGTCAATGATCTTGACCGCCACATTGAACTTGAGGCGCTCGGAGTAGGCTGATTTGACTTTTGCGTAGGAGCCCTTGCCAAGATTGATGCCCGCGATGTAACCCTTCTTCCTTAGGACCGCGGCATCATCCATGGTGCCAGGAGCGGCCGGGGCCTCTGCCTTCTACATCCCCCCCACACGTGGGCCAGCGGGCATCGTCCTCATCTACAGTGCGGGGAGCCGTCTGGCTGGGCTGGCCCGGACTTGTGGAATGCTCAGCATTATCTCCACGTGACTTCAGCCTGTGAAGTCATAAAGCCAGGCAGCCAGGAGTGGAGCCTGGACTGGGGGAAACAGGGCCCCTAGAACCCTGGAGCCAGACTGGCCTGATAGAAGTGCTACTTGCCACCCACCGGAAGGAAGCCAGCACCCAGTACTGTGGTAACCCTCCCTGTTCCTCCTCGTGGTGGCTTCCCTGTCACGAGTCAGGCCCAAGACAGGGGCTGCCTAGGTCCAGCCGGAGCACCAGCCCTGTGCTGGTTTTCCTCTCCTGGCTGTAAGGACTGTCTCTGCATTGGTTCCTGCCCCACTGGGGCCAGTTTCCTGCAGCTTCTCTGGGATATGAAGAAAAGTCCATCTAGGGCCTTTGTCCTCAGGACTGGCAGTGCCTGGGAGGGACTGCTCTGGTCTGGCCAGGCTGGCAGTGGTTCCAAGCTTAGTGGACAAGAGCAGCTTCTGTTTGGGGTCCACGCGGGGTGGACCCGTGCTGCTGTGGCCACCTCAGTGGGCAGGGCACATGAGGGGTGGAAGGGTAGGCAGGGCTCTGGGGTGCCACGGGTCCTGGGCTGGCAGATGTGTTCTGAGGACTGGGGCAGGCCTGCAGGATGAGTTGGGTTTCAGTCAGGTAGAGGGGGAGGTGATGAGGCATCCAGGTAGGGAAGAGCCCAGGAGAGGAGAGGGCTTGTTCTGAGAATGGCGGAGTTCCACAAACAGGAGCAAGGTGGCAGAAAAGGTCAGTGGGGGCTTTTCCCTGAGTGATGGGCAGCCATTACAGGGCACAGGGCAAGGAGAGCTGTGACCCACGTCACATTTTAAGATGGCAGCATAGAGAATGGGCTTTGGGGTGAGTGGAGGCTGGTACCTTCAACCAGGCAAGAGGAGGCTGGGTGAGGGCAAGTCTGGGGGCTCCAGGCAACAGGGGAGACAAGAGGGTCTAGTGTGCTGGTTGGTGATCGGGAGGGGCCCTGGTCAGAGCCTGGGTGCTGGGGGCCCTGGGGTGCCGAGGTCCAGTAGCACCCAGAGCATCACCTGTGAAGAGCAAGCACCTGGGTAGGGAGGGGTCCTAAATTACGTCAGTCTGGGCCTGTGTGAGGAGTGACATGTAGCTGTCGGAACCCTAGGAAGGCACCTTGCTGGCGTCTCTCAGACCTCCTTTTGCACCTGGAAACAGTGTGAAAACCCTTTTTCAGGGCACATGGGTGGAGTGCTGCTTTGGAAGATAAGGCCTCCCCTGTACATCTTCTTAGGCACTTTGGAAGCCCTGCGGCTCATTTGTTTTCCACCACAGGCATCCTGTGCCCACGCGTAGCAAGTTGCCAGGACCAGCGTGCCATGTACTCTGTGTTTCCGGGAGAGGGAGGAAGGCCTGCCTCTGTGTGGGTGAGCAGGGGCTGACGATGGAGCTGCAGAGGATCAATAGGGCTCCCCCAGGTTAACGAGGGGCAAGACATGGCTGGCAGATAGATGTAACATGGACCAGAGCATGGCCATGTGGATGCGCCTGGAGCCTGTGGGGAACTCTCTGTGTCCGGAGGTCCATGTGGAAGATGGCAGGGGCAGGGCAGCCAGAGTGCAGGTGCCAGGTGGGAGTGACTGTCCCCAGCAGAGTGGGCCCACAGTGGGTGACTACCTTCCAGCAGCCAGGCCTCCCTGAGAGCTGATTTCTCCCTGAGGCCTTCTTTCTTCTGGGGGCTCTTTTTAGCCTCAGTGACCAATACTTTACTGCTCTGTGTCCTAGAAGGGGCTGGCTGTGACGATTTGCAGGCCAGGACCCACAGCTGGGTGAGGATGACCCCCCCCCCACTTTCTGCTGTGCCCCCAATGTTCTGTCTGCGGTGTTCCTGCATATTTTCTTGGACCAACCGCTGACCTGCTTTGTGGGTTCTGCGCCCTCATACCCTGCACTTGCCTGGACGGTGTGGCCTCTTCGGTTCTTGAACATGGCAAAGGAGGCAGGTCTCAGCATCATGCAGGGGGGCATGGAGCAGGCAGCTTTGCCCAGGGTGTGCACGCTGAGGCAGGGATTCCCAGTATGTGGGAGGCAGGAGTGTTAGATTGGACCAGGGGATGTCCAGCGGGTCTCCCAAACTGCAGTCCTGTGGGTCAGAGACCTGCAGACGCTGAGAAAGGCACTCCTGTCCCCAGCAGGGTGGGCCCACAGTGGGTGACTACCCTCAGTTTCCTCCATAAATTGGGCAACCACTTGTCCATCCACCCCATAAGCTTTCGAGGGTCATTTCCAGGGCCTGGGGTACACTGATGAACTAGAAAGGACCCATGCCTTCCTATAGCCCAGGGGCCAGGGAGGTTCATTGTCACTCCGATGGACTAGGGCCTGGACTTGGGGAGGCTGAGGTCTTAGGAGTTGGCCATGTGCAGGCAGACGAGGACTCTAGGTGCACACGATGGCCTGAATAGACAATGTGTCAAGAGTATACAGGGACGGCAGGGAGCACTGTGGGTCACAGCATCCATGTTGAGGGTCTTGACCCTAAAGCCTTTTGGGGGGCTGTCACTGAAGGGGTTTAAGCCAGGGCTGAGTCCAAGGTTGAGCAGTTCACAGGCGTGGCCAGCATATGAGGCCACCTGGGGAGCTGTAGCTTCAGTCACTCAGGCTGCCACTCCATGCTGTATGATTCAGGAAGTTGGCTACCTTCTCTGAGCTGTCTCCCCACCTGGAAAGCACATGGCAAGTGCTCCTTCCTGTGGCTCCTCCTGCCCAGGCTCACCTCAGGGCTGGGCTGCAGTGAGACTCCTGGCCCTCTTTCCACCCACTGCCTGCTGCCCTGAGGACTGACGTGACCGGGAGGAGGAGGTTCATGAGCCTCTTCTCAGGATGTTCCCGTCTCAGGTCCACTCAGTGGCGCGCTGTAATTCCACGCCACCACCAGACAAGCTGCGTGACTCTGGGCTCCAGGAGCTTTCTGTCTTCACTGAAAATTGGGTGGCCTG
>VMDR010002129.1:15632-100127 GCA_007922815.1 Macrotus californicus
TGAGGGGAGAGGCTGGGAGGCCAGGAAGAGGCCAGAAAGAGGCCAGACCTGGGAGGACCTCAAAGGCCAGGCACTAGGGTCCTTCCTCAGCAGAGAGAGCCAGCCTGGGTGCTGTGGGAGGCAATGCCAGGGCAAGGATGAGGCGTCGGTGGTGGCTGAGCCATCACACGCACATGCACGCACGAAAATAGGAGGACACAGTCTTGGGTGAAGGTGGCTGTGGTGAGGGGGGAGCCAGGCACAGTAGTGAACTAACTTGGGGGTGGGTTGCAGGTCGGGTCTCACTTCTCCCAGAGGGCTGGGGCTTGGGATCTTCCAGAGACAGGAGGGGATTGGTAAGTCTGAAGGCATTGGCCCTCTGGATGTGTTAACATGCTAACCCTGCAGGTGCACACGAGGCTGTCAGAGGGAGTGCAGAGCAGCAGAGAAAGGGCCATCACAGCAGAGGTGAGGACTGCATAGGAAAGGGCGGGCCGGGCCCTGCAGAGCACTGCGGTTGATGATGCTAATGCAAGCCTGCTCCCTCTGAGGGACAGAGATGGCCACAGCAGCCAGGCATGCATTGCAAGGACACCTGTCCGATCTCCTGCTCACCATTATCAGCTTGTCCACTCTGGCAGGGAGCAGCACTCCTGGGGGCAGACTGGAACCAGAAGGGAACAAGGTGTGGTCAAGGCCACAGAGCTGTGGTAGGACCTGCAGGCTGGAGTGTGGCTGGGCTGTCCAGCAGAGTCCCCTGTTTCCTCTGGGCTGGGGGAATGGCCACAGGGTGGGGTGACTCAGAACCGTTGAGAACTGGGAGCTGGTTGGACACAGGGGAACTCCTGGTGAACAGAGCAGAAAAACTGAGTTGCCCATCAGGATGGGGAGCTCAAGAGTCTGAGAAGCAGGTCCACCTGCCCTCTGCAGGTCCCTCCCCACCAGCAGCGTTTTGGGTCCTGTCATCCCACCTGTCATCTACAAGCAGGCACCTTGCCCTCCTTGGTCCTGTCTTCTCCATCCCCTCGCCACCCAACATTGTACTCATGGCCTGCCTGTCAAAGCAGCATCTTCCTCACTCAGCTCTCTGCTCTGGTCCAGGGCCCCAGGTCATGGTCAGGGTTGAGCACACTGGGATATATTTTCCAAACTTGGGATGGGGTGTGGTGGGATGGATCTTCTCCCCAGATGACCCCAGTCAGCTGGGGCAAAGACCTTCACCTTCTAAGGTGCTAATATAGTGATTTATTCTTTCTTTACCCTGTGGGTTACCAAGTTCAAAGGGAGGGAAAATAAACTGACGAAAATAGTGGCTTATCCAGGACTATCTTCCTTTCACTCGTTTGTCCCTTGACTTTTCTCGGCGCTCAGGCTCAAAGCTCTGACCTCTGCCTCGTTCCCTGCCAGCCCCTCGGCCATGCAAGAGGCTCCCTAGCTGTGTGTCTCTGAAGGCTTTGGGGAGCCCTGTTCTGCTGCCTCCTTGTTCAGCTGCTCGCCTGACAGGATGAGTCTGGTGGTCTCCAAAGGTTTTGACACCTGCACCTGCAATGTCTCCTCTACGGGTTCTGACTCCGGCTTCACCGCAGGCTGTGCCTCCTCCAGGGGGTCCAGCTTGGTAACAGACTTCTTGTCGGAGGCAGGCTCAGGAGTCCTTGAGGGCTCAGTTTCCTGGGAGGTCTCCCCCTCCTTGTTGATGGCTGCAGAGAACAGGCCCCGGGCCTTAGGCTGAACCCAGCAGTGGCTGAGGATCTCATCGATGTGCAGCCGCCGGTTGACGTCTGGTTGCAGCATGCGGTAGATGAGGTCCTTGCACTCGCCCGTCAGGTCCTTGAAGCGAGGGAAGTCGATGCGGTGCTCCTTCTGGATGCGCAGCATCTTCTTGATGTTGGAGTCATCATAGGGCATGGAGCCGCAGACCATGATGTAGAGGATCACACCCAGGCTCCAGATGTCATAGACCTTGGGCTGGTAGGGGATGCCCTGCAGGACCTCGGGGGCCGCGTACGCCGCTGACCCACAGAAGGTCTTGCTCAGTGTTGTTCGGCCACCGTCATCCTTCAGGCAGCGCTTGGAGAAACCAAAGTCAGACAGCTTGATGTTGAAGTCCTTGTCAAGGAGAAGGTTCTCACACTTGAGGTCTCGGTGGACAATGTCCAGGTCGTGGCAGTACTTGATGGCTGAGGAGAGCTGGTGGAACTTCTTGCGAGCGTCATCTTCATGCAGAGCTCCCCGGGTTTTGATGAACTCAAGGAGGTCACCCTGGACCCCAAGCTCCATGATGATATAAACCTTGCCATCTGATGTCTCGAAAATCTCATAGGTCTTGATGATGAAGCGGTGGTTTAGCATGGTTAGAATCTCAATTTCCCGGGGAAGGAATTTCTCCAAGAAGTCTGTGGGGGCTTTCTTGCGGTCGATGATCTTGACCGCCACGTTGAACTTTAGGCGCTCGGAGTAAGCAGATTTGACTTTTGCATATGAGCCCTCTCCCAAATTTATTCCCATGATGTAGCCTCGTCGCTTGAGGATAGCAGCATCATCCATGGTGCCAGGAGCACCCAGTGCCTCTGAGGCTGCCCTCTACATCCTTGCAAGACATGGGCCAGCAGTGTCCTCATTTACACTGTGAACAGAGAGTCCTCTGGGCTGGCCTTGCCTGCTCTCCCTGCCTCCTTAGAGGCCCAGCCTCTGGGGTGGAACGTTCAGCATTGTCTCCCAAGTGACTTCAGTGGGTGAAGTCATAAAGGAATCCCCTGGGGAATGTGGCTCTGGCTTGAGCCACTTGGACTCGGAACCCTGGAAGGCTGGCCACTGGGCTGCAGCAGTCTGAAAGCCCACAAAGAGCGGCCTTGCACTTGGCTGAGACCAAGGGTAACGGGTCTGTGGGGACACCACGCCTCCAAACCAAGGACTGCTTGTTGAGCAGTGGAGCTAATTACTGCAACCCGGGAAACCCAGGGCAGGCGGTGGTCCTAGCAGCAAACAAGGCACACTCCAGTTGGGGCAGTCTGAGGGCTTAATAAGGGCATAATTTGCAAAGGTGGGAGCAGAGTGTAGGAAACCCCAGTGACAGTCACACACTCCTGGAAGAAGAGAGGGATGATCACTGGAACCTGGGAAGGGTGGTGTAGAGAGAGCAGCCTTGAGAAAGGCAGGGACATTAGGTGCAGGCCACAGTGACCCCACAGGTAAGGAGCTGGGCAGAAATATCCCTGATCTTTTCCCCTTCAGTCCTGGAAGCTTTTGCTTGTGTCCACACAGGTGGCCTGCAGGCCATGCAGCAGGGTGAAGGGTGGAGGTGGATCAGGAGGGGCGAAGACTCCAAACCCAGAGGTTACTGCCTTTAGGAAGCCAAAACTGTGTCCTCTCCTGCATGGTTTGGCTGGATTCTTTACCTCACTGTAGTTCTCTTTCCTCATCCAAAACCTTGCCGGCCTGCTTCTCTGACAGTGACTCTGCACAGGGGACAACTTGCAGGGATTTCTGCCTTTGGCTGTGTGTTCCCCTCTTGGGGGTCTGCCCAGACCGTAGCTCTGGCTGGGCTCCCAGGGCAGATCTGGGGTTGGGGCAGAAGCTGGACCTGGATCTTGCTTTGAGTGCCATCAGCTGCTCCGGGAATGCTCCCTGAGGACAGTGCATGTGGGAGATGTCAGCATTGGACAGGGACCAGTTTCTGCCAGCAGCGAAGCCCTCTGCTGTGACAGCCCCTTTGTCTAGCACCTGCTCAGGGCCACGCTGAAGAGCAGATACAGGTAGGTCTGGCCTACGCTTGGGTTTAACCATGGCTGTATCCGCCCAGGGGGTGTGGGTGCTTTTCTCTCAGATAACCCTGAATGTCCCAGGGTTAAGAGACACTCAGGAGAACCATGTCTTGAGGGTGCTTAAGAGGCCTACTCCTGGGGAGTGAGCCTGTGGGGCTGGAGGTGGGCCATTGGGGATGGGTCCAGCTGTGGTCCTCCCCCCTTTCTCTGCTCCCATCTTCACCATCTTTTCCAGCCCTCGCACCCTGTGCCAGGCCTTGTGTGCACAGCTGATGGTCCTTCCTTTGGAGAGCTTGCTCCTCTCTCCTAAGATCACCCTATCTGCTGTGTCCCCTCCCATGGTCACCTTGTTCCCAATAACAGGTGCAAAATCAGTTCTTAGAGCATTGTCCCCAGTGGCTTTTCTCTATGCAGATGTGGCCTGATGTGGCAACAACTTTGCCCAATGTTCCTTTCCTTCCTTCCCACTGTGTAGGCAGGGTCCTTCCTCCAGAGCCAGCTTTATTACAGGGTCTCCCTAGAATGGGGCTTCCCTGTCAGCTCTTTGTATGACACTCCTTTAGGCTATTTCCTCATCTGTTTGAAACATTTTCAGTTGTGTGTGCTGATGAAGTCACACCTGCTTGTCCCTCAGAGTATTGATCCTCCTTCCCCACCTCCTCAAAGATAGTCCGGGACCTTCCAGTTTTCCTCACCCCTTCTTTGGAGACCGTCCTAAAGACCACATTAGGGCGCACTCTTGGGCCGCGGACGGGACCTCGGCCTGCAGGTGTGCAAGGTGTGAAGACCCTTTGTGTCCCATCCGTCTTCTTTCACGCACTGCCTCCTGGGCCACTCCCAAGCCCTCCTCTCCCCACCTTTTGGCCCCACTGGGCCCTGCCCCTTTCTGTGTCAGTCTTCTTGACCGTCCCATTGCCCCACCCCACCGCCCCTACCCTGCGCCCTAGGATCCTAGGCCCTTCAGAGTCCTGACCGCACAGGTATCAACCCCGGGCCCCACCTTTGTTTAGCCAATGGTACACTTCACTCCTTAAGTCCCGCCCCCGCCGGGCCCGCCCCTCACTGTCCGGATCTTAGGCCTCGCCCCTTTCGGGCCCTACTGCTCAGGCTCCGCCCCAGCTCGGCGAAAGGTCTGCACAAACTGGGAACGCGCAGGCCCCGCCCCGCCTCGGCGCTCATTGGCCGGTGTCAGTGTAGAGGGCGGGAGGAGGAGCGTCGCGAAGCAGAGCAGGACGGCCGCCATCTTGCGCGGAGAAGGAGTCGGAACCCGGGGCAGCGGCCGAGAGTGCACACCAGTCCGCGGCCCAGTGCAGCCACGGCCCAGCCGGAGCCCTCTCTCGCCGCCTCTTCGTACCCGGCCCTGTCGCAGGTCCCGTCCCGGCCCGGCCCCCCGACCCTCAGCCAGGCCCGGTCTGGCCTCCCCGCGGGGTCACGCGGCCGCCCCGGGGACGATGAACGGAGGATAAATGGTGCCCAAGGCAGACAGCGGTGCCTTCCTGCTGCTCTTCCTGCTCGTGCTCACCGTCACCGAGCCGCTGCGACCAGGTGCGCGGCGCGGGGGGGCGGGGCGGTCGGCCGGGGGCGGGGCGGGGCGTGCGGGGCAGGGGTAGCCCGGGACCTCCTTCCACCTGGCTGGGCCGCGTCCTCAGAGGCCGCGGCATTACCCGCCCTGGACCGTGCACCGCCGGGACCATGCCATGAGTTTACCTGGGCTCGAGCGCCTCGTGCACCATGGAACTTTGTTCTCGAGGGATGTTGCCTTTGGGTCCACGTCCGTGGAGCACTACATGCTTTGAGGTTGACTGAAGCGAGAGTGATGGAGTTCTCTCGCCGGGGAGCTGCGCTCTGGACGCGCCCTCTTTGCTGGTCCAGCGGCTGGGGTTAGGCTCGAGTGCTGGGGGTCGAGAGAGCATCTCGTGGAGGCACCTGGTTTCCCTTGTTTCCGCCCAGCAGTGTGAGTTGGTGCCAGCGTCAATCCCTGGAAACCCCTCGGCTGGAAAGCGGTAGCTCTGTCGCTTATTGTCACTCAGTGAGGTATTACACTCGAGAAGTACTTTGCTCAGAGACCTGCCCCAAGGAAGTCCTAGGAGGTTACCCAGCATCTCGAGCGGGCCAGTCCTGGGACAGAGGCAATGGCGTTGCCCCGCAGGTGTGTCACAGTAGTAGGAGCCTGGACAGTGCCAGGTACTTAGGACTGCCCCTTGTATTTGATGATTAAATGCCTTTGGAACTCTCTTTGGAAGTTGTGTTTCTATAACAAAGCCTGTGGTGGTGGTTGGGGGGGGGGGTGGTCAGCATCATGGCAGTTAGAAGGCACTAGACAATTTTTCTCTACCTGTTTCTGATGTACCCCTTCTCCTCTGAACTGCAGCAAGAAAATCAAATCCCCAAATGCAGGGGCGGTTTGTTTAACAGGGACAGGAGACACAATGCTGGGGCCCACAGTGCTTTTAGGAGCCTGTGACAATGTGATTTCTTTTAAAATAAGCAGAAAAATGAAAAACTTTGTAGGTTAAAAAATGTACTGTACACATAGGCATTCATTTTTATAACAATGCAATGGAAAAGTGTGAATTTTTTTAGAGAGAGAATGATTTTTGTTGTTCTACTTATTTATACATTCATTGGCTGATTCTTGTGTGTGCCCTGACCAGAGATCAAAGTGGCAATCTTGGTGTATCAGGATGACACTCTAACCAACTGAGCTGCTCGGCCAGGGCCAAAGTATGATTCTTAACAATTTTTTTCTTTTATTAAAGCAGAAAGGGTTCCATTAAGGTATAAGTGCTCAGGTCCATCTTCTGTGAGCACTGCCAGGCCTCAGTGGGTGAAGGCAGGTTGGGAACACGGCTGTGTGCAGCCCTCCACCATGCCCTAGCCAGGCTCCTACCCCAGACACACTGAACCTCTCCTCCCGGAGGTCTACCTGGTGGCCAAGGCCCTGGGCCCACACTCACCCTGGAGTCTCTCCAGTGATACTTCTCTGGACTCCCTGAGTAGAGCTGGTTGCTCACTGCTTTTGATATTCTCTGAGCAGCAAGCAGCCTTGGCAGGAATGGAAGCCAGGAAAAGGGCCACCTGTCTAGGAGGGTACTGTATGGGCTCTTGGGGAGCAGAGCCAATGGATTGTGGGTTGTTGTGGTTAAGTCCTTTAGAAAACATGTCTACACCTGTAGAGAGGTGAGACATCATCCTATTCTGGCTCCTGGGTCCCAATTTTGCGCATCCGGTCTCTAGACTTTGAGGGGTAAATCTTACTTGGGATGTCTCTGGTTCCCGGTCCAGCATCTCCTGCCTGGATGATAGAGGTGACGAATGTTTCCCAACTCCTTTTCTGTCTGTCCTCACATCCTGCCAACTGGCCAGCAGCCATGCAACAAGCATCTCAGTGTTCAATGCCTGCCCATCACTGGGGATACTCAAATGGAGAAAATAAACCTCTCTCTCTGGGAGTGCCACTTAGGTGTGGAAGGAGAGATGAGGTGTAAATTAGTCCACTGAATGTGGGGTCCCAGGCCGGTGGCAGAGGTGACGACCATTTGTATCTGAAGCAAGGGAGGGCTTCACGGAAGTCATCATGCTTAGGTCTGGATGCAGGTTGGAGCAGGGAGGCAGCTCTGGCAGAGGCAGCAAAGTTACCCTTTTCATTCTGGGACTCTCCAAATCAGAACTTCGTAATGGCCCCCAGTGGTATCTTGCTCTGCGAAATTGGGGGATTCCTACTGGCTTCCTGACTTTGGGCAGTGAGGTCCCGTCTCACCCCGGGTCAGACGTTCTTGTGTGCTCTGTGTGCTGTGTCCTTCTCTGCGGGCTGGCGTTCTCCAGGGGGTGCTTCCTTGCTCTTTGCCTGCATTCTTTCTGTTGCAGTCCTGACTCAGACCCATACTTGGGTGTGAGGAGGGCACCAGTCAGAACCTGTTTCCCAGGAAGGAAGGAGGGAGGCAGGCAGGCAGGCAGGCGGGTGGGTGTGGAGGGTGCCCTCTGATTTCTGCCAGGTGGAACCCTTGAGGACAGGGACTAAGCCACCTTCGGCTGCTCTCTGGTGCAGGCCAGGGCATGAGGCCTTTCACAGAATGGGGGCAATGGGCAACACGAGAGTGCTGAACTTGATCTTTTGCCAAAGCTTTTTTTAAATGCATGTCTGATACTGCTTGAGAATGTGTTACATGCCAAGCACTGTTGTGTCACCAACACATGTATTGATGAAGTGAACTCGGGGTCCCTGTGAGGTAGATCCTGTTGTTAGCCCCATTTACAGATGGGGAAATTGGAATACAGAGAGCTCATTAAGCTAAGGGGCTGAGATGGGACTCAGTCCTAGCAGTCTGGCCTGACCCCATCGTGCACCCTTTGTAAGGGCTTGTGTAATGTCCTGCATCCTTAACACCCTGCTGTGGGGCGCCATACCGCTTCTGTTCTCCTGATGGGCCCCATGATTCGCCAGGGAGGGATGCTGAAGCTTTTTCCATCAGAATAATCTGGTCTGAGAGAGAACCAACCGTACCCCAAAATTCCTTTTGTGGTTAATTAACCATAATGACCAAAGAAGATGTACATTATTGTGTCTATGGGGGATGCGGTGAGAAAGAAAGGTTGAAGATCTCTGCCGAAGGACAAGTAGAGGGGCAGTTAGGGGCCACTGACTGTGATGTCATGTCACCGACCCTTTATCTGTGCACGGAATGCAGCATCAATTGCTGACTCTAAAGCTGTTTTTCTATCATCAGTTATGAAAGAAAATCATGCCACAGCTCCCTCCAGGCTGACCCCACCATAGGTAGCTGAGAAAACATTCGCCCTCCCTGACTTCTTATTTTTAGAGAGAGGGGAAGGGAGGGAGAAAGAGAGGGAGAGAAACATTAATGTGTGATTGCCTTTCGCGCGCCCCCTACTGGGGACCTGGCCCGCAACCCAGGCATGTGCTCTGACTGGGAATCGAATCATCGACCTTTTGGTTCTCAGGCCCACGCTCAATCCACTGAGCTGCACTAGCCAGGGCAAGAGTGTGGATATTTTATAAACAGAAGTGGTCGAAGCTTATGGAAGTAGCCGGAAAACTGAGCCTGCACCTGGGCTGGCCAGGCGCCTTCTGAGTTGGAAGCTCTTTCCTCTACAGCCTGCCACCTATAACACTATAGAACTTGCCGAGCTAGCAGACTGGGCTTTGGGCTTTACAATTTCATTCTTTTTAGTTGGAAAGTAGTGTTACATTTTCAAACCTAACTAGCTAATGAATCGTCTTAAAAAAATAAACGAACATTTTTTGGGGGAAATAATCTCAAACTTACAGAAAAATTTCAAAAATATAATTAGTGCAAAGAACACTTGAGTGTCCTGTACTAGATATAACTATCGTTAGCATTTTATTTTATTTACCTTATCCCCCCATGTGTCCGTACTCATGCTTAGAAACGTACACAGTACACATGCATGTAATTGTTTTCTGAACCACTTGACAGTAAGTTGTGTATATTGTGGCCCTTCCCTCCGAACCCTTTGACCACTAAAGAGAGCAGGAGGAGCTCCTGGCACTTAGTGCCCCTGAGAGCTGTACGGTGATGCTCCCCCTGCGTTCACCCTGTAACAAGCCTCATATCACCTGCTGTGTGCTAGGCACCGTGTCAACCACAGTTGGGGTTGAGGGCACAGGACGTGCTGTGGTTAAAGTTCCAGTTGGCCCAGGTGGCCGCTAGTCAGGGTTAGTGTTTCGGTTGGCGGTTCTAGTCTCAGGAATGAAGAATGTGCTGTTGTCGCACACTTTGGCAAATGCATCTGCACCTTCTCGCTCCTCTTAGGCTGTCACTTTGCTGTTCCTCTGGTACAGATGGCCCTTGCCTGCAGCCTTGCCCTGCTTTCCAGGCCTAGCCCCTTGGCGCTGTCTTCTCCCTGCCCTCTCCTGGCAGTTCCGCAGCACTTAATGAATGCCCTCATCATGGGAGGTGAGCTGGTCGTGCGCCCTCCTGCACACGTGATATCTTACCTCTATCCCTCTCCCTCTCTTCGGCACAGAGAAACACCTGGTAGATTCTTGACTCAAAGTGGGATGTGTCAGTGACAACATTTAGGACCTAGCAGATAGCAAGACACTGATTAAATGTCTTTTCCGTGGTGTGCTGCTAGATTGTTCCCTTGTCACATGTGCTTTTGTGTTTTGGTTGCTGAAAAGCTGATGACCAGTCCCTTCTCCTTCCTGCAGAGCAGGTCAGTAATCCCAAGAGCCTACTTTCCGGGGAAAGGTTTGCCAGAGGGAAGGATGGGATCACCTCACTGTAAGGTTTTTATGTAACACCGGTATTCTCGTTTCTGTGTGATTTGCCAATTGACGTGGGAGGTTTAGCAAAAGACAGTCCTGCTGCTCCAAGATGGGCCACAGTGTGGGCAGGGCAAGGCCAAGGGAGGGTCAGTGGCGTGTTGGCAGTGGTTGGAGTACAGCAGGCTGGGGACCCAGAGTGCCCTGGGGCTTCTAGCCACCAACCTGGGAGGGAGGAAGGCCCAGGTCTGGCATTACTTGGAATGAGCTGCCTGTGTGTGGAACGCGGCTGCGCTGAGATCAAGGTAAGTCCAGGACTGTGGTTTGAGAACGTGGACCCTAGAGCCACCCTGCTTGGTGTCAAGTCTTGCTCTGCTGCCCACTCGGTGACTTCTCTATGCCTCAGTTTCCTTATCTGTAACATGGACATAACAGAACTTCATAGAGATATTGTAAGAATTAAAATGGGTGGGTATAAAGTTCAGAAAAGTGTCTGATATAAAGCAAATGCTTCATAAAGGCCAACTGTAAATGTTAGCCATGAATGGATATTGGGGAGTGTAGGGACACCCCCTTAAACTGCAAGCAGGACTCCGCGCGCACACACAAGGGCATATTTATCAGGAGAAGGTCCGGTTCATGTGTCATCGTCCCCCACTCCCGCCCCCCACCCCGACAGCAGAGCACAGTGGCCTTCCACAGTGTCTGATGCATGGTGCTGAATGAGTCTAGCCATTTTTGATGGTCTGGGCGGGGGTGGGGACATTAGCTTGTGGAGAGCCACCAAACAGCCGCAGCACTTTGGACAGGGCTGGGATTGTTCGTAGTGACATGTTTTGCTCTTTGTCACGTTCATGCTGTGCCCCCTGGGCCTGGTCTGGCACAGAGTGGGTACTCAGAAATCAGTTATTGAGTAAATGCACAAATGGCTATTTATATTTTGACATAAAGAGCAATAGCTCCCTTAGCCAGCAGGCCTTGCAGCTGCCCCTGTGGTGGGGGCGAGGACGAGGGCCTTGTGGCCGACTGCAAGAATGCCTATGGAGGATCTGTGTGGTGGGGGGGTGCTGCAGAGCCAGCTGGCCTGGGCCTCACTGTGGGGAGCTTGCTTTTGCAGATAAGGGCTGAGCTGAGGGGTGAGGGCAGGTGAGGGCTTCTCACAAACATGGATCCTCACTGAAGTTCGCCAGACACCTAGCTGGGGTTTGGAGGGGCTGGAGGCTCCTGCAGTTTGGATCCCCGGGGCCTGGTTGCCTCTCTGATGGACTTGCCTGGCACTGAGGCTTTAAGAGCAGACTGCCCCCTGCATGGGAAGTCACCTGCCCTTTCACAGGCCATTGCCCAGTACAAGCCTTGTTTAAGAGGCGGTGGTGTGGGGAACTGCACGCACTCTCCCCTTGGCCTTCTCCCCCTTCTCTGGCCTGGTATGGCTGTCGCTTAAGTGAGCCTGGATTGGTCGCTGTCCTTAGTGCCCCTGCGCCCTTCTGGTCCCTCTCTTAGGCTGACTTCTGGATCCCTGGCAGGCAGCCATCAGTTCGAGGAGCTTCTTGTCTGTCTGTCCTCAGCTGTGGACTGCTCTGTGTTCGATAGGACAGAGCTGAGAGCAGATCCCCACTGGGTGTGCTGGGCCAGGACCACCCTGCACTCCCACCTTGTCTCAAAAAGCTTGTTCCCTGGGGGACTTTCCTTAGGACAGGGGTGTCAAACTCATTTTCACCGGCGGGGTGGGGGGGGCACATCAGCCTTGTGGTTGCCTTCAAAGGGCCGAATGTAATTTTAGGACTGTAAATGTAACTACTCCTTAACTAGGGGGCAAGGAGCTCTGCAGTTAGGCCTTTGAAGGCAACCGCGAGGCTGATGTGATCCCCGGTGAAAATGATTTTGACACCCCCACCTTAGGAGTTCATCAGTATGGAGAGCATTGCTTGGGGCTGCCCAGGGCATTGTGCTTGGGGCAGGAACTACTGCAGAGGGCATCCCGGAGGGCCATTTGGGAGATGAGCGTCCAGGACCCCTGTGCCCTTGGGTTGACATTAGGTCTCCTGATGCAGTCCTTTCAAGTGTCACCGGCCACCTCTAGGGTCCGTGGGTCGATCAGAATCTGTACAAAGCTTTACTTTACAAAACAGAACAAGAGGACTAGAAGTACCTGGAAGGGACGAGGCTTGCTTGGGGCCCAGGCTTTTGCCGCAACCCTTAGTGGTTTGTTGGCCGCCCCTGGGAGGGGAGACGGTTGTCAGGTTTCCTTCCACCTTGTTGGTGTGAAGGGCGCGCATGCAGACCGTCAGGTGAGCCACAGTGAAAGCCCAGGACAGTCGGGAAAACGCTCCTACGCAGAGTATTTTGTGTAAATGGAATTAATACTTTTTATACAGTTTTTTGATGTTTTCATTTGACAGTGTTCTGAGGATCTTTGTAAGTTACCTTAGAGACCTCTTACCAAACTTTTCATGAATCAGAGGCTGCAATTCAGTGAGATTTGCAGTGAGAGGTGGTGTAGGCCGGGGACCCACTCATGAAGTGCACAAGAGGTGCTTTCAGAGGACTCCCCAACTCTCATGGACTTGTCTCGTTTGAAAACCAGATCTGCAGTAACTCCAGTTTGGACTCCTGGGTTATACGTGTCTTTGTGCTATAACTCGGGTTTTTGTGCTTATTTATCTAAATGGCTTAATTTCACCAAGGATAATTTAGAATTAGAGTGGACATTTTGGGGAACTTAGACATGAACAAAATTAATTTTGCCTTGAAGGCAAAACTGAAACTAAATCCTAAAGATCTAATGGTCTGCACTTTTTTATTGGTATGAGGAGGCCTTAATTCCAAAAATAATTAAGATTTCAAAACATTTCCTTTCAGAGTGAAATAGGATATTTTATTCTTTAAAACAAAACAAAACAAAACACTTTTTACTTTGGAAACATCTCATACCTGCAGAAAAGTTGCAAGAATACTGTGAACTCCAGCTGTTCACCTAAGGTCACCAGTGAACATTGGACTCACCACACGTTCGCACAGGCTCTCAGTGCACCGCACGCGCGCGCAGATAAGGTATCTGTAAGCACACACGCTTTTTTTCCAGAACCGCTGGAAACTGAGTTGCAGACATCATGGCCCTTTGTTTCTAAATCCCTCAGTGTGCGTTTCCTAAGGCAAGGCCATTCTTACACACAGGGCACCGTTGCCAAACTCAAACTCAGGAAGTTAAACGCTGATGCCGTGCTCTCAGCCACATCCTGGTGTTGCCAGTTGTTCATGGACAATGTGTTTTTTCCTCAATCCAGGATCTCACCTGGGATCTTGTGTTGTATTTAATTGTCATGTGCATCTCACCTGTTGACATCTGGAACAGCTCTCTAGCTTTTTTGGTCTTTCATGGACATTTTAAGGAGAACAGGCCACTTTATAGAATATTCCTCATTTTGGGTGATCAGATTGAGCTGGTTCATTTTTGGCAGGCATTGAATCTTCCTTAGTACATGTGTCGGGGGACACAGCTGTCATTTTGTCCCAGGAATGGCCATATTAACCTTGGTCACGGTAAAGTGGCTTCGGCTGTATTTCTGTACCGGAAAGGTACCTCTCTTCCTTCGTGGTTGGCAAGTACCCAATAGGGAGGTAGATAGCCTCGCCCAGTGGTTTTACGCATCTATTGATGATTTTTGCCTGAATCAGTTACCACTGTGATGGTTGTTAAATGGTGATTTTTCTCCTGCCGTTCTTTTAGTAGTAGTCTACTCTAAAAAAGAGCTTTCTCTTTTTATTTTTATTGTCAGTATGGATTCAAGGGTTTTTCTTTTTATTCCATGTGTTATATAGTTTGTTACTATCATTCATTTTGATGATTGTATTATACCTGAAATGGACAGTGGAAACCCCTTCAGACTGGCTTCTATATCCTTCTGACATGTCCCCATCCATTCTAAACATTCCTCACCACCAGGCTCACCTTGTGTCTTTCCTGTGCCAGGCATCTTTCCGTGGAGCACGGGTTCCTTTCAGTGGGAGGTGGTGTTTAGAAACCAAGACTGTGGTGCTAGGTGTTTTTATGGCTAGTAGGGTGTTGCTGCTGCTAGCATTTCCAGTGCAGCTGGGGTCTGTGCACATGCGCCTGTCTCCACGTGCGTGTGTCTGTGTGCCTCTTTGGTGTAGCTTCGGACTGTTTTCATTCCAGCCCAGCATCTCAGGGTCTTAGTAGCTTTCCCCTTTTCATATCTGTAGCATCTCTCCTTTTTTATGGTGATAAAACTGGCTTCCATCAACATCAGTAGATTTAGCATTTGCTCACTTCTGCGGTGCACACAGAGTACTTTCAGGAGTGGTACACCCATTGCCACTACCAACAATGAAGCAACTGAGTAGAATTTTGGATTTCTTTTTTCCAGCTCTTTTTGAATTGAGACTGATGGTATATACTCAAAGTACTAGGTCAGAAACCTGCTTGGATTCATTCTCTTCTCCTGTGTTTGTTATACAGGTAGATTCAGACCCATATTGATTTGAAACCACTTGTATTAAATAAAGAATATGGAGAGGTATTTATTGTAGTCTCATTTTTATAACAAGCTTCTATTTCATTACAGTAATTTGTAAGGAAATATCTCATTTTGAATAGGTTGTAGTATTTTCATGAGTGAATTAAAAACATTTTTTTGGAGTAGATATTTATAGTTTAACTTGTCAACTCTCATCAGTATATATTGCTATTTGCTTAAAATATTTTTTTCCAGTTTCTCTTTTGTGGTAAAAAGAGAATTATGTGTCAGTAAAAAGAAAGTCCAAGTAAAATTTGTAACAATTGCATTCTTTAGATTTTTGGTATTAATAAGTACTATTAATTATTTTATTTTGTTAACCTTAATATCTTATTTAAAGTTTCTTGTCCCCTCACCCAAGGATATGTTTAGAGAGAAGGGAAGGGGCATGGAGAGAGGGAGAGAAACATCAGTTGGTTACCTCCCATATATTCCCAACTGGGGCTCAAACCCGCAGCCCAGGTGTGTGCCCTGACCAGGAATGGAGACCTCAGCCTTTTGGGGTACGGGTCGATGCTCCACGCTCCAGTCAGGGTGTTAACCATAGCGTTTTCTGATGGACTGTATTAGAAATGACTTTGTAACACAAGTTACAAGGTAATTACTTTGTAACACAAGTCCTGGATTTAACCCTAGAACAGGAAAAGGACATTAATGAAGTAACTAGTAGAATTTGAGTAGTCTGAAATTCAGTTCATAGAAATGTACTGATCCTGATTTCCTAGTTGTGACAAATGTGCCTTCCTAGTTGTGACAAATGTGCTATAGTAGGGTTACTGGGGAGACCCAAGTTAGGGGACTCTCCCTCCTGGGCCTTTGTCTTACTCACAATAGGAGAATTCAGGCGAGAGACCACACTGTAGTGGAAATGAGATAGCAAGTTTGTTTTCGAAGTACAATGAGAATGAGGCTGCAAGCGGGCATCCAGCTAGTCTGAGTGCCCCACGTATAGTGGAAATGAAGTGGTAAGTTTATTTATAAAATACCCTTGAACATGAAGCTACACACAGGCACCCAGCTAGTCTGAGTGCTCTGTCTATTGGGATTTTAGGGGTTTGATGCTTGTAGCCACCGTCTAGGCTCCCGCTCTCCTCACCTTTCCAGACTTTGGGGTTAATACACGGTTTCGAAGGCTCTTTACCAGGTGGTGGAAACTATATACACGGGACTTCAAGGGCTCCCCTCCTCCTGTGCTATTATGTTTTTTCTTGTGATTTTTGGAACATCTGGCAATCTTTTCAGACCGGGCTCGGGGCTGCTGAATTAATGAGTGAGATATGCCTCGCTCCCCCTCCCACCTTGGTTTACTGTTTGTCTGGAGCAGTTAGTGTGACATAGTAACAGGGGAGCTGGCCAAGTGGCATATGGGAACTTTTCTGTAAACCTAAACTTATCCCAGCATCAAAAGTTTATTTTAAAAGTTTTTTTGTGATGATAATTGAATATGTTAAAATGAATCTTTTTTTTTTATTTTTAAGAGTTCTGAGAGCTGGTTGTCCTAGTTTTGTCATTCATTGATTGTGATTTTTGCAAGTCACTTTTTAAAAAAATGTTATTTTTTTTTTAGAGGGCAAGGGAGGAAGAAAGAAAGGGAGAGAAACATCTGTGTGTGAAGGAAACATTGATGGGTTACCTTTTGTGCACCCCCAACCGGGGATCTGGCCCACAACCCAGGCTTGTGCCCTGACTGGGAATCAAACCGGTGACCCGTGGCTTTGCAGAACGACGCCTGGCCAACTGACCGACACGGGTCAGGCCCTTGTGTGGCTTTAACACATTTCTCAGGGAGTGATGGTAGCGAGCACTTTTTCAAGTCTTGGTAACCATTCGTTTATCTTCATTTGAGAAGCATCTCTTCAATTCATCAACCCATTTTTATGAGGTTGTTTGCCTTTTTATTATTTATATTTATTATTGAATTGTAGAAATTCTTTGTATATTCCAGTTAAAAGTTCTTAGATATGTTGCAGATATTTTCAATGACCTACCCATTAATTGGCTTGATTGTACCTTTAAAATGTTTTATTTTTTTTTTATTTAAAACTTTTTTTTTACTTTTTTATTGAATTTATTGGTATGACATTGGTTATCTGTTTTATTTTTTAATTGAGTACACTAAAATTCACTCTTTGACATTTCATTTTTGAGCTCTGACAAATGTGTGGAGTTAATGTAATCAACCCCACAGGTAGGGTACAGAACACAGGTCCCTCCTGCTGCCACTTTGTCACCAGGGCCACCCCCACCTCCAGGTTCCCGCCCGACAACCACCGAGCTTTGGGTGAAGTCCAGTTGATAGCGTGTTTTCTCGTGTAGACCTTGTTTTGGGTGATGGGTGCAAACACTCCGCCTGACCCAGGTTCACAAAGCTTTTATGTCTTGTGCTAGAAGTTCTGTGGTCTTAGGTTTTGTATTTGGGTCTTTGATGTGTTTTGCGCTGATTTTTATAGCTGATATGAGAGACGGATTGAGGCTCGTTTTTGATAAGTGGGTATCATTTGAAAAGAGGATGTCACGCTGTGCCACCACCACTCGTTGAGAAGTCACCTTTCTCCACTGAGTTGTTTTGCACCTTTGTCAGGAGGCAGATGGTCACGTTCGTGTGTTTATTCTCTGGGCTCTGCATTCCGTTCTGTTGATCTCCGTGTCTGTAGTGAGCTCCTGATCACAGAGGTGGTTAATTTCGAAGAAATCCATTTTATCCATTTTTTTTCTTTTATAGAAGCCCCGCTTTCTGTGTTTCTCTGTGAAATCTGTGCTTACCTCTAGGTTGGGAAGGTCGGCCTCCCTGCTAGACTTTGAGCTCCATGAAGGTGGAAACCTTGTGTTTGTGGATTTGCTCTTTTTTCGGTTGCCGGCAGCACAGTGCCTGACCCTCAGGAGGCATGTAGCTGCGTCTGTTGAAGGAGGTCATGGCTGTGTCTTAAGGATTTAAGTATAATAATAATGCATTTGATGCATTGCCTGGCACATGCAAAATGAACATTCAGCAATCTGCTCTTACTGTAGCTGTTGTTTCTCTGAGGTGACTGGCTGTACTGTGCTGTGGCGGTCATCGGTGTGGTGTGACTGTCGAATGGACTGCTGGTAGATGGCACGTCACGTGCGAGACCGCTCTTGCTCCAGTTCCACCCTGCCCTCTTGCTCTGGTCTTAGTCCCAGGTGTAACCCTCCTAACCCCTCCTGCACACCGACCTCCATAAAATACGGACTCGCTGCAGGTTGCTGGGTTTTTTGAAGTGTCACCCATTTAGTAGAATTTTGGGGAATCTGCCTCTTCTTTCCAGTCATATTCTTTTCCTTAGGGTCCCTCCCTCGTCTTCGAGGGTAACTTAATTTACCAGGGCCTTCTTCCCCAAGCGTCTGCCTAAGGAGAAAGTAACTGGAGGGCAGATCAGGGGCGACAAGCTAGTGTCCAGGTTGGGCAGTGTCTGAGGATAGAAGGTAGCAGGTAATGGTGGCTTTGTCTCTTGGATGTAGAAAATGTGTTATTTATGAGGAGTAAATACTGAAGTTTGGCCTTGTCACTTTGCTGTGGTGTGGCGTTCTCTAGTGTCTGTCTTGTGACTCTTTGGCTGATAGGAGAGAGTAGCTAACGCTGCCCCTGAGCTCTGGAGCTCCCCTGAGCTGGTCACCTGCCTCTTCTCATGCACAGTGGTCAGATGAGCCTCCCCTCCCAACATGGAGAGCTGACGGGGTGTGATTCTCTTTGTGCCCCCGGGCCTACCTGGGAATGGGTTTGGTGGTGGTAGTGCCTGGGAAGCTACTGGCATTTAGAGAGGCATATCAAAGAACTTGTGGATGTATTTCAAAACCACACACAACAGGAGGCCTGGTCAGGTGGCTCAGTTGGTTGGAGCGTCATCTCGTATACTAAAAGGTTGTGGGTTCGATTCCCAGTCAGGGCACACACCTAGGTTGCTGGTTTGATCCCTGGTTGAGGCACGTGTGGGAAGCAGCCAGTCAATGTTTCTCTCTCACATCAATGTTTTTCTGTCTCTCTTTCTCCATCTCTCTCTAAAATCAATAAACATGTCCTTGGGTAAGGTTTTAAAACACACACACACAACAGGAGTGTTTTTGTGTTCCCAGTGTACAGGTCCCCATTGGCAGGCTGGTTCCCTGGGGCTTTGTGTGGCTGGCCTCTTTGGAGACGCAGCATTTTGTAAGTCCTGTCTTGTCTTAACTAAGAGGAAATGGGTCCAACAGTCCTTTGAAGGAGGATGGGTTGGCCACACCTCAAATCAGAACAAAGGTCATCCTGGCAGGCGTAGCTTTGCTTCCACCCCAGATCCTGACCTGTCCTTCTTAGCTGTGCTGGCTTTGGGGGTGGGGATCTGGGTGAGAACACAGAGCCTGGTTTCTGGCCTCTGCTCTGCTGCCAACTTAACCCGGGACGTGGAGCAGGTGCTGGACCAGACAGGTGGTTCAACAGATAGAGCAGTGTCTGGCCTCCCTTCACACTTCCCTAGTGCAGCTTCAGTCCTTTACTTTTCTCTGAGCTACACACGTCTTGCTCCCTCTTGAGCTCCAGGCCCTCGTGTGAAAACCGTGGGGCCGGCTGGGCTCTGCGCTCCTTTCAGCTTGACGTTCAGATGCTGGCCACCCTCCTGCTGCAACCCTGGTGCCTGCCAGAGCCAAGGATGCCCAGGCCTGCCGTTAACAGCAGCCATACCTGGGACGGCCATGCTGTGCAAAGCCCCTGTTCTCTGGTCCTGCCCCCATCTTCCCTTCCCCCCATGCGTCCCTCTGAGAGCATTTGCCTTTTCGGAGGTCCTCAAGAATTATTCCAGGGGGTGGAACACATGAAACTGTTCAGCACCCAAGTACTGTTTCAGTGGATTTCTCCTTTGGGCCTTATGATCCTTCTCCCTGCCCTCCGTCTCCCACTCAAAAATTAGGACAGCAGGGCAAGGACGATCACCCCCATGTTTCACAGATGAAGGAACGAAACCCAGCGAGGCTGAGTAGGTATCATTGCTGGTGTGGGGCTTCACTGTGGTCTGAGAGCTGGGACCTGTCGTTTTTCTTGGGACAGGTCATTGGGACCTCTTTCAAGGCTGACACATTGTGCCAGGAAGCTGCGGGAGCAGGGAGGTTGCAGGCAGGCCTGCTGGAGCCGTGAAATGACAGTTACCACAAAAGGGCCAGAGGGACTACAGGGGGAGCTGCAGAGACTGCGAGCCAGGGCTTCTAGGAACCTGAGTGGAGGGAGTTGTTCCTTGACCTCAGGAAAGGGCACATGGCATTTAGAGCACTGTGGAGACAGCGAGAAGACTGTAGCATAATCATGCTTTGTTCTAGAGTGACCACCCGTGGATTGCTGCAAATGCCTGGCAGTGCTTTCCCTCACCCAGTTCGCCTTCCCAAGTCCATGCTCCGTCCCGCTGCCGGTTGGTGTTCTGAGGGAGCGCGCCTCCAGTGCCAGCAGCATCCACTCCTGGAGTCGTGGCGCATCCGTGGAAGCCATCTGGTCCTGCGGTACCTTTGGGTCTTAAATCCTGCTGAGCCCCAGCCAAGCAGAGTGCTCCTTTCCTGCTTGGTGGCATTTGTCCAGGCTGGGCCCTTGGCCAGCAGGCCTTCCCCATGTTCACTGGTGGTTCAGGTGCTGTCTATTCTGAGGCCCAGTTTAAGTCCCTCATTCTCACCTTCTTACCTCAGGACACAGGTGACCCTTCTTTAGGACTGCTTAGCAGGGATGCCCTCTGTTTGTATCTTTAGTGATCTCTATTGTCATCAGTGGTCTCTGTCCCCTCTTGAAGGTGTCCAGAGAAGAGACGGCTGGCCCAAGTTCCATGTGCTGGAGAGGACCCAGCATCCCACGGGAGCCCTTTTCCTAGAGCTGTCACGTGGCTTGTACAGCAGGGCCCTGCCAGCTCCCGTTTTCAGATCTCTCCCTTCTGGTCCTAAGTGTTGTGTGGGTTAGATACCTCTGCCCCAGCACTGCCCTGTGCGGGGCGGAATGAGAACCGGTGGGAACTTCCTGCCCTGCTGGGAAGCAGTTGTTAGCTCTTTCCAAGGAAGAGTGCCACAACAGCCTGACGGAGGCTACGCTGCCCACCAGGGAGCTGGGGTCTTCTAGCCCCTGGGTGGGTGCTCCAGCACGGTGCAGGGGCTGTGTCTAAGGATCTCTGGCCACTAGTAGAGGCCAAGGAGCGGGCTGTGGGCAGAGGGAAGGGATGGGGTACCGTTCTCTTCTGCATTTCTTGGCAGGAAATTTTTTCATTTCCTGAGCAATGTAACTGGACACGTGTGCTTCCGCTGTACTGTCTTCCTCTATTTCTTTGTGAGTAAATGTTGAGAATCAGTCCTGAAAACTGAGACAGCATATTAAATTTCACACAGTAATCTGAGACAGCTCAGTTTACATAATTCAAAATGAGGCCAAAGCCTGCTGACCAAGAACAGATGGAATCTGGAGAAAGACTGTACTGCAGAGACTTGTGAGTTCCTACAGGGCATGAGTCCTTGAATTCCCACGCATTGCGTAATTTAAGGCAGTTGTTCTTCAAGTGTGGCCCGGGGCCTGGGGAAGGGGGCTCTGCGCAGTCAAAACTATTTTCTTAATAGCAGTTTTGTTACCGAGGTGCCGTTTGCCCCTCTCTCTTATTCTCTCACAAGTGCACAGTGGCATTTCCAGAGGCTGCGTGACATGTGTTGACAGCTAAATGGGATGTGTGCTTGGGATTCCTTTTCTCTCCCTCTTTTTTAAAGAATTTTTAAAAATTGTGGTAAAATATACGTAACATAAATTGTAAGCACTTTGGACTTCGCTAGGTAGCTCAGTGGGTTGGAGCGTCATCCGGTGCACCAGGGTTGTGGATTCGGTCCCCTGTCAAGGCATGTGCCAGAATCAACCCGTGAACGCTGATGAGGGGGACAGCCGATCGACGTTTCTCTCTCTGTCCCCTTCCCTTCCTTTCTCTCTAAGATCAGTCAGTAAGTACATAGAACGAGAAACAGAAACAAAAGTTAGACTTTCATCACCGTTCAGTCCCACCTCGGTGGCATCAAGCACATGGACAGTGCTGTGCAGCTGGCACCCAGGGTTAGTTTCCAGAGTGAAACTCAGTACCCCCACCTCTGCCCCAGCCCCCGGCAGCCTGTGTCCCTATGAATGTGACTGCTTTAGGGACCTCATGTAAGTGGAGTCACATGGCGTTCGTCCTTCTCTGTCTAGCTGATTTACACCCAGCAGAGCGTCCTGAAGGCTCATCCATTTTGTAGCATGTGTCAGCTTCATTCTTTTTACAGCCCAATAACGCAGCATAGGATAGCGATGCCACATTTTGCTTATCCATTCATCTGTTGATGAGCGCTTGGGTTGTTCCCACCCCTGGGCTGGTGTGAGTAATGCCACTGTGGCCATCACTGTATGGGTGTGTGTGTGAGTCCTGCCTTTGGCTCGCTCGGACACGTACCTAGGAATGAGCTTGCTAAAACACAGAGCAACTCTGTGTTTAACCTGTTGAACACGAGCTGGGGAATCTTGTGTTTAAAAACATTTCTCAGTTTTGATTTCTAACACAGTAAGTGTCCATGTGTTTAACCCACATAAACTAAAGATCTCCTGGGTCCTCAGAAGTTTTAAGGTGTGAAGGGGTATTGGGAGCAGAAGGCTTGAGGAGAGCTAGTGTGATAAAGGTTTTTGTTTGGTACTGTGGCCTTGCACTTACATGGTGGGGTATGGGTTATTTCAAACAGTGGCAACAGTCCACTGGCTAGGAAGAGCCTGCTTAGGCCTCCTGTTTTACACCCAGGGGACAGTCATTGCAACAGAAGGCCTGGGACAGGGGCCTTGGCAAAGTCAGTAGTGGGAAGAGGAGGTGACTGTTTTGAGCAACTTTGAGGCAGAAATTGTTCTGGATGCTTTACAAAGGGCCTCAAGAGGATCCTAAGGAAGAAAGGAAAGGAATGTAGATTGACAGCTGGAGTGATGCCAGTCAGAGCCATCAAAATCCCGGGCCGATGTACCGAGCAGCTGACTGTGCATCGGTCTCCCCCAGGCCTGCAAGTCCTGGGTTTACCCTGCTTTGTTTACTGCTCTCACCCAGTCACCTGGAGAGTTGCCAGGCACAAAGTAGGAGCTCAGTAAATACTTTCTGAATGCATGATTCACATGTGTTACCCAGTGACTCACACACTGGATTGATTTCAGAACAGCCTCTGCACTACAGGTGACTCAGGAAGGGAGAGAGCCTTCCCTGGATATCAGAGGATTGTTGTTGTTGTTATTGTTTTTAACATTTATATCTTTTAAGATTTTATTTACTTTTAGAGAGAGGGGAAGGGAGAGAGAAAGGGAGAGAAACATCAATGTGTGAGAGGCACCTCCATCTGTTGCCTCTTGCACGCCCCCAACTGGGGACCTGGACAGCAACGCAGGCATGTGCCCTGACTGGGAATTGAACCGGTGACCTTTTTGGTTCACAGGCCAGAGTTCAGTCCACTGAGTCACGCCAGCCAGGGCCAGAGGCTTGCTGATACTTCGCCGTGGACTGCAGGAGCCCAGAAGACCTTTGAGCAGTCGTCAGACACTTAGTGCCTGCCTGTGCTGCGTGTCGGGTGTGGGGTGGAGGCTGAAGTGTTCTCTCCGCGTTAGACTCTAGAACGCGGGCTGGCAAACCACAGCCGCAGCCCACCCTTGTTTTTGTTCCGTGTCGTTTTGCTTTTACCTGTTGGCTGCATTGTCAGTGGCTCACATGTCTTTGTTGCCGAGTGGTGTTCCTTTGTGTAACTGCACTGCAGTTCGCTCATCCCCATTTACTTGTTTCGGACATTGGGTTGTTTCCGGCTCTTGGCTATCACAAATAAAACTGCTCTGAACAAGTCTGTACGTGGGCATGTACTTCCGTTTTGCCTGCATAGACAAGTAGGAGTGGCGTGACTGGGTCGTACGGCAGGTGTATCGTCATCCTTTTAGAGACTGTTGATGGCTTCCAGAGTAGCCTCAGCATTTTGCATTCCCATTAACAATGTAGGAGAGTTCCAACTACTGCCCACACTTGGTATTATCCTTTCCTTGTTTAACCACTGCTATAAGTATGTAATGGCATCTCATTATGGTTTTATTTTCCATTTCCTCATGTGCTTATTAGCCATCTGTATACGTTCTTTGGTTAAGTGTTCATTAAAATCTTTTGCCCACTTTAAAAATTGGGCGGGTTGTTTTCTTATTGAAATATGAGAGTTCTTAGTATATTCTGGATACAAGTGCTTTATCAGATATTTGATTTACAAATGTTTTCTTCCAGTATATGACTGGCCTTTTCTTTTAAAGATTTTTTTTTTAAGATTTTATTTATTTATTTTTAGAGAGTGGGGAAGGGAAGGAGAAAGAGAGGGAGAAAAACATGAGAGTGTGGTTGCTTCTCGCATGCCTTCTACTGGGGACCTGGCCTGCAACCCAGGCATGTGCCCTGACTGGGAATCGAACCAGTGACCCTTTGGTTCGCAGCCCGCGTTCGATCCACTGAGCTACACCAGCCAGGGCTAAAGATTTTATTTATTTATTTTTAGAGAGAGGGGAAGAGAGGGAGAGAAACATCAGTGTGTGTTTGTCTCTTGCGAGCCCCCCATCGGGAACCTGGCCCACAACTCAGGCATATGCCCTGACTGGGAATCAAACCGCTGGCACTTTGGATTGCAGGCCAATGCTCAGTCCACTGGGCCATGCCAGCCAGGGCTGATTTCGTCAGGCTTTGCTTTTAATCTTTGTTAGGACTGAGCAGCATTTAGTCTGGAGTTCATTTTTCCCCACTAATGAGGCAAAACTCTTCTGAGTACTTGACTCAATTTCCCACAAGTCAGGAGTTTTTCCCAGACTGGCTGTAGAACAGAGATTGTTTGTGGTCCTGCTGAATTCTGGTTACTCTTCCCTCCGACCCTTTAGGGTGGTTCTTTGCGCAGGCTGGGATAGTTTCCTCCTACCATACGCTGATTGACGCCATGCCTACTGCCCCAGGTCCTTCTGTGCATCTCCGGAGGCTTGTCTGTGCACTCGTTCTCTTCCTGTGACCCCACAGTGCTGCGCTGTGAGTGCTGCCTGCCTTAGTTTCCCCTAGTTTTTAGCTGCTTCCACTCATCCCCAAATCTTCCAGGTCCCCCTGGAGACCCTCCCCTGCTCTGTCGCCTGGAAATGTTCTTTGGGCAGTAAGACTTACTTGCGTGCTTCCTGACTCTCAGGGAATCACTGCTCTTCCTCGCCTGATGACCAGAGTCTGGAGGATGGTGTTTTACGTATTTCGTTGTTGCAGGTGGACAGTTAAGTTCGTTCCTTCGGCTCCCTCCATTCTTCTGTGCCATCACACTGCTGTGCATGACTTTGTCCCTCGCACCTCAGTGTTTTTTGTGGGTTCCAAGGTTTGCCCATTTATCAGCTACCACCTAAGTTCCAGAGTCTGCCAACTTTTTCTTAAAGGACCAGAGAGTAAATATTTTCAGCGTTGCAGGTCCTACAGCCTCTGGTGCAACCACCCAACTCTGCAGTTGTAGCTTGAAAGCAGACAAAAACTATATATGCTTGTGGCTGTGTTCCAAGAAAACTTTATTTTAAAAAACAGCGAGTGGGGCAAGAGTTGGCTTGTGGGCTATAATTCAACGACCCTTGCCTTAGTTCAAGACTTTTCTTGGCTATTTAATATTTTTGTCTGGACCCCTATTTTAATTGCTTCCAGAAATCATTGCCAGTGATAGCTGCTTAAAATATAGATCTTATTACATTGCTTGTTAGCTCCCTACAATATACCAAATAAAGGTCGGAATTACCCTACCCTCAAAGCCTCCGCAGTCTGACCCTTCTTACATTTCCAGCCTTACCTCCAGTGACTCCCGTCAGCTCACACAGTGTGACTGGCATGCTCCACTGCCTTGCAGTATTAAGCCCTGCTGTCTCTGGATGGCTCTTCCCTTCCTACTACGTCATACGTGCCTCTGAAACCATCCACCTGCCTGGGGAGCCCTGTTCACATCCCACCGTCTTTAAGAAGCATCCCAGAGCTCCGCAGGTGGAGGCAGTCTCCATCACATTGTCTGAGCACCCCTGTGGTGGTGACCTGCATTTGCACTTTGTCAGAAACCCGAGTGTGGCCTTGTCCGTGTATGTGTACGGAGTGTTTGTGTGCCTTCTCTGTTGACCCAGAATCCCTCAGGAGAGAGAGTTGTGCCCTCTTGTTTCTGCCTCCCTGCAGTGCAACGCAGACTGACGCGGAGCAGAAATGTGGCAGTGTACGTTTGAGTTTGAGCATGAAGGCCAATGTCTCGGGGGGATGAGATGCTCTGGGGACCTGTGGCATTTGGGGCACAGCTCTTGGCTCGTCCTTGACGCATGCGTGCAGACCCCCAAGGAGGCGGGCTGTAGGCAGGCTGCTCGGTGTCCGGCCCACGCTCATGGGATCCGGGCAGCTGGCAGGACCGGGCCGTGGCAGCTGGCCACTCCAGGTGTGCACTGCTCCTGCCGCTTCCTCAACGGCCTCTTGCCCTTTGGTTTCACAGAGCTGTGGTGCAGCCCTGGGCAGTTTGCCTGTCGCAGCGGCACCATCCAGTGCATCCCACTCCCCTGGCAGTGTGACGGCTGGGTGACTTGTGAGGATGAGAGCGACGAAGCCGACTGTCCAGGTGAGTGTCGGGCAGGCAGAAGCACGTGGCCCCTGCGTCCCGTCGGGGAGGTGGTGTCACCCAGCACCCTGTGCTGCACCCATGCGCTGGAAGGGTATTTTGAGCACCTCCTCCCCTTTCTTCCTCTGTCTTTTTTCAAAAGACGCCCAACACAGCTAGGTCCCAGAACTTGGAAGATGGCAGGGTCAGGGCTGTGGTGAAGCCAGGGGGGTACCCGTGATGCCACGTTTTGAGAGGTGCTGCTGGCCCAGAGAGCGGCACCCTGAAGCATGGTGGCCTCTTGCTTCCCTCTTGCCTAGCTTTGGAGGTGGGTGCCTTCGAGACGTGGCTAGAATCCTGACGAGGGTCATTGAGACGGACCTTGGCTCTCCCTCCATCCTGCTCACTCACTCAGTAGTCACCTTTCACTGGGGGTTCTCTCCTGATGATGCACGTTTCGTAAAGACAGAATGCCACAGAGGTCTGAGCTGTTGGTGTTCCGCCTGGTTTCTGGGCCAGTGCCCTCAAAGAGTCTAACACACCTATGAGTAGTGGCGTGCACTGCATCCCTGGCTCTCAGCTTGGGTTGTAGTGTCTCGTGTGCACTCCTGCATGTGTGTGTGAGACAGAGACACATATGCACATTCTAATGTGTTTAAGACCCAGGTGGTTCTGATAAAGGCCCTAAGAGGAAGGTGTGTCTTATTCCAGTGTGAGAATCGCAGACCTAAACTCTTCGGCCTTGCATTCAAACTTCTTCCCAGTCTGCCTTGTTTTTTTGCCAGACCAGTTTATCGCTGTTTTCCCCTCAGTGACTCAGCTAGGCTATTTCCTGTGCTCACCCCATGAAGAATTTCCTAGCCGCATGCTTCGTTTATGCCTTTCTCCTTTTCCTGGGATCCCCTTGTTCTTTTTCTGTGTGGATAGATCCTGCCCATCCTTCGAGGCTTGGCTTCATGGTTCCACAACAAGCAGGCATCTCTGGGCCCGCTGGCTGGAGGGGGGCTTCTGCCAGCACCTGCCCTGTCCCTCTCCGACAACCCATAGAGCCACTGGTAGTTCTCACCATCACTTGTGCCCACACTTGATCTCTCTCTCCAGACTGAGCCTCCCTCAGGGCAGGAGACCAGTCCTTTTCCTCAGGGGGACCTGTACTAGGACGGGCTTCTTTTCTGCGTTCGGTCAGTGGAAGGAGTGTTGTAATCCCTATAGGCGAGGTGCTGAAGAAAACTGATGAACTCCAGCCAGGGGATCAGGAGGCACATCAAGTGGAATTTCACATTTGAGCTTGGGACAGTGCATTGGGGGTGAGGGGACCCCAAAATAAAAAATAGAGGTGGTCTCTTCAGACTGTATTTACCTGTGAAGAAGATCCCTGTAAAAGGACCCCTTTTAATCACCCTTGTGCCTGTTCTTCCTTCACTGGATGTACATGTCTGTAGTCGAGGCATCCGCCTTCCCAAATGAGAGTCAGGATGATGGTGGCTGGGTCAGGAGCTTCTGGGATCACCCTGTGTCTGGGAGCCTACCTGGTCATTCCTTGGGTCACCGCTGAGAGCATGACCTTCCCAGTACTTGCGATGTGGGTACTAGGTGCTGGGTAGCTGGTAAGGAGCCAGTGATGGTGCCTGGGAGCGCTACCTGGTCGGACTTACAGGACGAAACTTCATATCTAGCCTCCTGCAGAATTTTCTGAACAAAGAACCAAACGGTTCTTGGCTTGCTTTAAAGTGGAAGCATGGCTGACTGGCTGTTTCGGAGAGTCTTTGGCTCAGCTTCTAAGGTGGTGTGTGATAGCTGCCCTGCTGTAGATACTGAAAACTGTGGTAAGCGCCCTTAGGTTCACCATGCTCATCTCTCAGTGCGCCGTGCACTTGTTGAAGGCAGGGACTCGATCGATTTCTCCTTGGGCCATGTGGTTGGTACCGCGGGCTACAAGTCGCTCAGTTCAAGTGTTGACTTGAAGTTACATAGGTTCCTGTGTCTTCTCCCCAAACAGAAGAGTGAAGTCTGTCCTGCAGGAGCCCAGAGTTCTGAGTAGACGGTGTGTTTTAGGCCCCGACACTGAGGGTGTGACGACAGTGACAGTGCGCCAACTCACTGAGGCCTGGGAGGGTCTGCCCTACTGGAGGAGGCCGAGGGCCTGCGGAATGCCCAGCTCCCCCTTGACCCCTGGTGCCGTGCCTGGCTTGTGGCGTAGTGCCACACCGCAGTCAGTCCAGGTGGGACGGCAGGGTGATTTCTGATAGTTTCAGGGTTGGGAGTTTGAGGAATTCATCAAAGAATATTTGTTTCTCACTTCCCTGAATTAGTAACTGCTGAAATTTTGTCATAGTTCTTTGTAGTTTATTTTAAAATAAATTAATTTCTTTTAAAGCATCATAGATATGCCCTGGCCAGTGTGACTCAGTTGATTGGGCGTCATTCGCAGGGAGAGGGGTCCCCGATCTGATTTCCTGGTCAGGGCACATGCCTGAGTAGTAGGTTCTATCCCTGTTGGGGCGTGTGCAAGGGGCGGCCGACCAGTGTTTCTCTCTCCCATCAACGTTGTTCTCCCTTCCTTGCTCCCTCCTTTTCCCGCTCTCTAAAAATAAATAAATAAATAAAATCTCTTTAAGAAAAACCCATAGATATAGGTTAAGTATTGATTAACTTATGTTGGGGGTGGGTGCGGACAGGAAGCTAGCTAGTAACCACTTTTGCTGTGGCCCTCCTGTCTGTAGGGAGAGTTTAAGTGAACTGTGGGAAGCCCTAGCCACACTCGGTCGGTTTGCTTTTGAACATGTACTTCAGGACTTCGGGAGTGAACGTGCGATTATCTCATTGCCCTGCTAAAATTACAATGAAAGGAAGCCACAGGGTCAAAGAAAATGGGAAAAGATGTAACAGTAGATCAGTAATTTGCAGTGTGGTTGGAAGATAGAAAATGGGTGGTATGCTAGATATAGTCTGGGCATTCAGTACATTCCCTGCCTTTCAGGCTGGAAGGCAGGAGGTATAACAATCAGACCCCCTGCCAGTAGGCTGCTGGATACCATTTAGCCCATGAGATCCTTCCCATGAAATTCGGAAGGTGGAAGAGAGAAAAATCCTTCCCCTGGCACTGGAGTGGGTGATGTGGGCTCAGACCGCGGTGAGTGAGTGCAGTGGCCCCACACCCCCCACTGGCCAGCCATCTCAGGGCTGCAGGGCGCCTGTGTCTGGCAGCCTGGCGGCGGCCCTCTGTAACTCCCTCACCTGTGGACGGCAACAGCAGCTTCCCGATTGTCCCGCTGCGACTGCAGGGGCAAGACAGGCGGAGGCGGCCGCTCTACTTTTGTGCGAACCAGCTCTTAGAGAGGTCATCGTATCCGACTCCTTTGTGTGGGAAATCGCCAGCACATGGTTTCCGTTCTGACCGAGCCATCTCGGATGTAAATGGGAACTAACAGAGGGTATGTAAAATTTTTAATGGAGAAGAATGTACAGCATTAGTAAGAGTCATTAAAGAAGACCTGAATAAATACAGACGGGATGTTCTTGCTTAGGAAGACTCGGTGTGGTAAAGCTGCCCGTTCTTATATTGATCTGTGGGCTCAGTGCGTCCCCGGAGGGATTTTGGGAAGTGTGACAAGTCAGTTCGAAAACGTTTGGAAGAATAATGTCCTCATGTTGTTAGTGCACTTTGAAGAAGAATAAGGAGTGAGCATTTGCCTTGACAGTTTCAAGCCTTCCTTGACGGTTAGATCAGGGTCGCATGAATTGGCCAGTGGGACAGAAGAGCTGCCAGAAACAGACCCGAGAGACTTGATGTGCGTGTCAGAGAGGGAATTACGTGTCACTGGGCAAAGGTCAGACTCCTCAGTGTGCAGTGCTGTGACAGTCGGGAAGGAGGAAATGGGGTCCCTAATGTACAACATACCAGAAAGTCAGTTTCAGGGTAATGAAAGAAAACCTTCTAGAAGATAATATAGGAGCGCACCTAAGATCTTCCCTTCATCAAAAAGGAGCAATAGCCCTCGCTGGTGTAGCTCAAAGGTTGAGTGTCGACCTCCAGATCAAGGAGTCACTGGTTCGACTCCCAGTCTAGGGCACATGCCTGGGTTGCAGACCCAGGTCCCCAGTAAAGGGCTTGCCAGAGGCAACTTCACATTGATGATTCTCTCCCTCTCCTTCTCTCTCTAAAAAACAAATGAAATTAAAAAAAAAAGCAATAAAGAATGTGAATACACAAGCCACAGAGTGGGAAGATGTTTGCAACATTTATAACCGATGCAGGATTATAATCCAGCACGTATAAGTAACTCCTGCAGTGGACAGAGGACAGGCGGGCATGTCTCAGAAGAACTGACGAGAGTGGTGATTAAACACAGAAGATACCCAGCCTCATCGGTGTTCTAAGACTGGCTGAGATGGCGCCACTTCACAGATACTTAGATCGGCGAAAATTGCAATGTCTGGGGAAGCCAAGTGTTAGGAGAGGATGTGGGTGGCTTAGACGCCACACCTGCTGCTGGCGAGGATGAATGGATGCTCAGAGGGGCATGAACTTGCAAAGCGGAGCATTCACGTGTCCTCTGATCCTGGGTTTCCGCTCGGGGACACTCGAGAGAAGTTCTTGCCGCACCGCTCACACCGATCTGCATCTTGGAGCCGCCCCGACGCCTGCCCTCACTTGTCAGAGTTCCAAACCCGAACGTCAAGGGGGTGTTTGGTTCTTGCAGCAGCACGGGCGAATCTTAGAAACGGGATGTAGGTGGCAGAGGCATTTGCCGAAACGTACACATAGCACAATAAACACAAGCAAAACTGACTGTTATGTACAGATGCGCACATGTACGGCACACTGGAAGAGAAGCAAAGGCAAGACAGTGACACAGAGTTTGGACTCACTCCTGGGCCCTCCCTGGGGAGGAGGCGGGAGTGAGCCTGGAAGAAGCGAGCGCGCAGTCCGTCCTAAGCTGACGTTTGCGTTCTCGAGTCGGGGGGGTGAGTGTCCGTAACTGTCTCATTATTGGGCTTTATTTCTTCATGTGCATTCTTTGGAATATATCAGATATTTTACAGCCTTTATTATTTTTCAAAGAAAAGCCCATCGATGGGAGAGTGAGATCAGCATAGCAGAGAAACTGCAACGTGGGCTTCCCTGAGAGAAGGAACGCGAGGGAACAACCTGCTTGACAAGCAGAGCCCCTGAGAGACTTGGAAGCTCTCCGTACCACTGCTGGTGGGCGTCGGGGTCAGGGTGGAACTAGGACGGGCGGTGGGTTCTCTTCCACGCCCACCCCCCCCCTTCACTCACCGGAGGTAGGTGACTTCTCCTACCAGCAGACCTGACGTTTAGTTTCCAAACCTACCCTGTCCCGAGTGGTGGCCCTGGGCTGCAGAGACAGGTCCGTCGAGCACTTGAACTGTGGCCGTTTCGAACTCAGGCGCTCTACAAGTGTCAACTATACATCTGATGTTAAAGACTGAGTTAAAAAAAGTGAAATATCTCATTAGTACTTTTTTATGTTGATTACATGTGGAAATTACAGTATTTTGAATATACTGGGTTAAACAAAATGAAAATTCATTCTTTGTTGAAATGTGGCTTGCATTGTATTTCCATTAGACAGCACCTGGACTTAAAGTTAGCAAAACAGGACCCAGCAGAGGGGAACCATGGAGGTGGAAAACAGAGGAATTAAGATAAATTCTCTATGGGGGCAAGTGAGAACCTCAGCCATCTCTTCTGCCCTGCCCCCCGATTGCTGGCACCCAGGTGTTTCCCCAGGCAGGGGACTGGAGGAGTCTCTCCTGGAGAAACTCCCACGTCATGGAAGAGGCGTAAGAGGTGTCAACATAATGGAGGTCTCTGGTCCCCACCTTGAGGCTTACCTGACCCTACCAACACCTGGCCTTTAGTGCTCACAGAGCCTCTGGGAAGCTGCACCACCTTCCTCCTAAATGTGAGAGGCAGTTCTAGACTGGAAGAAAACTTCCACGGGATGCTCACCAGGCTCTGGGCAAAACATTCTAGACCAAAAGGGCCAGAACGGAGTGGCCACCGCCAGCTCTGCTGCATGTAAAGTGGTGGTTAAATGCAAGGGCCTGGAAGCAAGCTGCTGGGGCTGGTACCCCCACCTCCACAGGCTGTGGCTCTGTGGGCAGGATGCTTTGTGAACTTCATTGTCCTCATCTGTAAGAAAATAATAGCATCTGCCTCCTAGGGTTGTTGTGAGGCTTAATAGCATGATGCACAGACAGTTCTTAGAGCACGGCACAGAATACTGCCTCAATACATATTAGCAGCTATTCCTATTTTATAATTCAGGGAATAAAAACTTTCAAAATATATTCTGACATCAGCAAATTGGCTGTCTAGGAAACTCCCAAGTCCTAATTTCCCTACGGATACCTTTTAAAAAAGCACTGCAGCCATGGCTGGCGTGGCTCAGTGGATTGAGAGCCAGCCTGCAAACAGAAAGGTCACAGTTCAATTCCCAGGGCATGTGCATGGGTTGCGGGCCAGGTCCTTGGGTGGGGGTTTGTGTACGACAGGCAGCTGATAGATATTTCTCTTCCTCTGTCTCCCTCCCTTCCCCTCTCTCTAAAAATAAATAAATAAAATCTTTAAGAAAATTTTTAAAAAGCAACTGGAGACTGGCCAAAATAACTATAGAAGCTCTAGAAATAGTCAGAGGTCGACACGCAGGGGTCCAACCTTTTGGCTCGGCATCTCTGGGCCACACTGGAAGAAGAGTTGTCCTGGGCCACACATTAAATACACAAACACTGACGAAAACTATGAGAAAAAAAAGATTTTAAGTAAATTTACTATTTTGTGTTGGGCCGCATTCATAGCCATCCTGGGCAGTGAGTCGGACACCCAGCCACACGAGCACCCGGTCAAGAAAAAGCCACATTGAACTGGTAGGAAGTTCTGCAGCATCCACTCACCTTGCCCCACTCCTTCCCCACCTGGCACACAGGTCTGAAGGAAGCAACAGCCCCATGCCTAATTGCCTGCCTCTAACAGGAGGGAGGGAGCAGGGCAGACTTGACTTGAAACATTTTAACCTGTCTGGCACTGATTTCCCTGTGTGACTCAGAACTCAAGCAGGGAAAACCAGCATAGCCCAGATTTCAGGCTGCGGAAAGCAGGAGAAGCGATTCAGGAAACAATTCAGGAAACCTTGCTGAGGTGGAGTGGGGGAACACAGAGCTTCAGATGCCTGGGGCAAGGGACTAATGGTAGAGGAATACAGTAGATTATCTGAGGCCTTGGGAGGCTGGCTAGCACTGTCTGGGAAATTAAGGCATTTAAAGCAGTTAGGTATATTTAGGAATCAAAAAAGCTCACACTTAGGCCCAGATAAGATGCAAGTGTAGAAAAGACTTGAGCAGACTAAGTGCAGAACAAGTGGTGCTAATCAGTTGCAGGCCTTCCCCAGTGCAAGGCTAGTCTGCGGAGACTAGGAGAGGTGGCTCTTCTCTCCCCTGCCTGATTTCCTACAACAGCAAATCACAAGGCATAAAACCGAACAGGAACACCTGGCCCATTTCAAGGAATAAAATTAAGTAGCAAAAACTGTCCCTTACATACTAGACAAAGGCTTTAAAAGTACATTGAATGGGCTCAAAGGGCTAAAGGAAAATACAAAAAACTACGGGTAACCAGGAAAACAGCATAGAGAGAATGAGAATACCAACACAGAAAGAAATTGCTAGAAGGAACCAGACAAATACTATAACTGAACTGAAAAAATTCACTAGTGGGGTTCAACAGGCAGAAGAAAGACTAAACGAATGTTTTTAAAAAACCTTTTTGAAATGGATTTTTCTTAGGTGAGGGGAGAGAAACATCAGTTTGTTGTTCCACTTATTGATGCGTTCATTGGTTGCTGCTTATATGCGCCCTGACCAGGGAACCCACAACATTGGCTTATCAGGCTGACACTAACCAACTGAGCCACCCGGCCACAGCCAGAACTAAATGAACTTGAAAACAAGACATTTGAAATTGCATATTTTGCCGTGTATAACACGCACTTTTTGCACAGTTTTTTGAGGGAAAAATAAGGATGCGCATTATACATGGGCGTAACGAGTACATACCGTGGGTATAACGGTCCTGTGTGTGATGCACACAGAAACATGGCGCACACTATACACGGCAAAACACAGTATGTTGCCAAACAAAAGAGGGCGTTCGTCTGCTGCCACCCCAGAAGTACGCTGAGCAGATGCTGGTGTAAAAGGGACGGGTTTCATTCAGGTGCCATGTGATCTGGGGGAAAGGCAGACTCCTCCTCTCAAAGCCCATCTCCTCAGCAAGACCAAGACAAAAGCCAGTGTCCAGAGTTCCTGCTCCAATTTATTTTTTAAGATTTTGTCTATTCACTTTTTGAGAGAACGGGGAAGGTAGGAAGAAAAAGGAGAGAAACATCAATGTGTGAAAGAAACACTGATGGGCCACCTCTCCCGCGTGCCCCAGCTGGGGATCAGGCCCACAACCCAGGCATGTGCCCTGACTGGGAATCGAACCAGTGACCCTTTGCTTCGCAATCCGGCGCTCCATCCACTGAGCCCCGCCAGCCAGGGCTCACCAATACACTCTTAAGACGTCAGTGTCAAGAGGAAACCACAAAGCAGATGAGAAAGCATCTTGAGACAGATGAAAATGAAAACAGCAAAACCAATGACATGCACTGAAAACAGCGCTAGGAGAGAAATGTACAGTTGTAAAGGCTTAAGTTTTAAAAAGAAAGATGTCAGATCTATAGCCTAACTTCACACTTTAAGGAGCTAGAAAGAGAACAGACTAAACCCAAAGGTAGCAGAAAATAGAGGAAAGAAAACAGTTGAGAAAAAATCAGTAAAACCAAAGATCAACAAAATTGACAAGCCTTTAGCTACATTGACTAAAGAAAGAATATCCAGACAAAATGGACAAATTCCTAGAAACAGAACCTGCCAGAGGCAAATTAAAGGCCCATATCCCATGAACACCGGTGCAAAACGCAGGACAGTACCAGCAAACAGAATTTAAGAGCATATTTAAAGGGTTATACACCATGACCAAATGCATCTGTTCTTGTAATGCAAGGATGGTCCAACAGACTCAAATCAGTATATGTACCACACTAAAAGAGTAACAGATCATTGCGGTGGAGGGGGGACACCCCACGACCATCTAAATGCAGAGAAAGCTTTTGTCAAGATTGAACGTTCTTTCATGGCACCAACCGCAAGCCCAGGCTCTCTGACCTGTGCTTCTGACCGACCAGCTGTAGCTTGGACGTTGCAAAGAGCCCCTCCTTATGCTCAGTGCATTTGTTCGAATGGCTCACAGAAATCAGGAGAGCGCCTTTTCTGATTTCTAGGTTACCGATGTACGACAAAGGATGTTAGAGGATATGAATCAACAGCCAGATGAAGAGATGCATAGGGCCAGGTCCCAAACAAAGGAGCTCCATTCGTGAGGAGCTAGGAGTCCACATTGGCAGTTGGAAGTGGTAGGCTCCCCAGTGGGGAAGGGACTAAGGCAGTCCTGTGTTCTTAGGGAGGCTCCATTACGTAGTGGTTTTTAGAATATTCTCAGAGTTGCACAGCCATCACCGCAATTAATTTTAGAGCACTATTGTCCCCCCCAACATGATGAGCAGGCACTCTCCATTTCGTGCCAAGCCTAAGCCCTGGGCAACCACTAATCTACCTCGGTCTCTGGATTTGCCTCTTCTGTGCATTTCACAGATATGAAGTCACACACCCTGCGGCCTTCTGTGTCTGGCTTCTTTCACTTAGCATAATGTTTCTAAGGTTCACCCATGTCGTTTTCTTTTTGTTTTACTTTTATTTAAACCTATTATGTGCTTAAAAAAAAAACAAACTTGTGTGTATCCTATTAGTCTTTAAACCTTTAACAGCTTTATCGATAATTTCTGTACCATAAGATCCACTAGTTTTAAAAGTGTCCAAGTCAGTGATTTTTGATAAATTAACAGAATTCTGCAGCTGTCTGCCACAGTAATTTTAGAACACTTTGATCACCCCCAAAGTTGCCTGTGTGCATTTGCAGTTACTCCCTGTTCCCTCCCCCATTCCCAGTGACCTACTCATCTGTTCTCTGTCTCTTACAGAATTGCTTTTCTGGACACTTCGTATAAAATGAATCATATAATTTGTGTTCCTTTGTTTCTGGCTTCTTGCACTGAGCATAATGTTTCTGAGGTTCAGCACTCGTCGGTAGTTCCTTTTCCTCACCAAATACTCCCTTCTGTGGGTAATACCACATCTTGTTTAACCATTCGTTGTTTGATGGGTGTTTCAGTTGCTTCCCCTGCTGGATAAAGCAGCTGTGAACATCAGCGTACACGTTTTTGATGGCACATATGCTTTCGTTTCTCTGGGGCAAATATGGAGAAGTAGAAATTCTGGGTCATGTTGTAAATTTATGTTTAACTTTTTAAGAAACTGCCAATTAAGATCTCCTTAGCAGGACCTCTGTCCTAATTTTCCCCCTGTTGTAGATCTGTCACAGATTCTACCAGAGTCGCTTTGTAACCTTCTCTGACTGCGCTGTTCAGGGTTAGTGCTGGCAGGGCCTGCTGTCCCGGCTGTCCTCGTGGGCGCACCCTTCACCATCAGCACGGGAGAATCAGACTGTAAGCATTGTACTGCCTCCTTCGATTCCTTCCGCAGAAAAGGAACACAGGAGACAACAGTTTTTGATTCCTTGTTTGAAAATGCCTTTATTTTACCCTCACATGTGATAGGTTGGGCTGAGTTTTAGAACTATAAGCTAGAAATCCTTTTCCCCTATAATTTTGAAGATTTTACTCCATCTTTTACAAGCTCCCAACATTGTTGATGGTTCTTTGAAGGTATGTAACCTGTTTCTTTGTCCCTGGGAATTGTATTTTTGGTACATGGTGTTGGCCAGCCACTAAGTGGAACTTTTATTTTGGAAACATGCCTTTCAGCTTAGGGAAAGAAACCACTGGTTTGTCTTCTCCCCCGTGTATTTAGCCTCTGTTTCTAGAACTCCTGCTATTGGAAATGGAGGTCTGGCACTAATGTTCAGTGTTTTTAGTCTCTCCAGTTTGCCATCTCTTTGTCTTTTTATTTTACTTTTAGGAAGTTTCTACTTGCACCACATCTTTTAAGGGGCTTTTATTTTGCTGTCATGTTTGCATTTATTTTCAAGAGAGCTTTTTCTTTGGGGGGGGTTGTCTTATTCTGTGGGTACAGTGTAGTCTCACTTTGAGGGTGTTAATGGTGTGTTTGTGTAACTTTTCATCTGTCTGTACTCATTCCTATGTGTTGTTTTCCTTCGTCTTGGTCTCTGTCTCATCTGAAGACTCTCCTTAGAGTGGTCCTGGCCTGTCTGCCACATGGAGCAGGACACCTTGAAGCTCCCGGACCTCCATGGAGGGTGAACCGACTGGACTGTCTCCATCAGGGGTCTCCTCCTCGTTTGGACCTTTTTCTTGGGTTGGCCAGACTTTCCCATAGAGAAATGTTCCTTCTGCTTAGAGACATGGGTTCTGGGAGCTTCATGGAGAAGGAGCTGGGAGTCTCCCCTCCCTTCTCTAAATGCAGAACTCTGACATTCGGCTGAACTTGTCCCACAGCCCAGCAACACCTGTTTCACTTCCTCATCAGTAACTCACCCATATTTTGTTAGAGTGGAGGGAGGGGAGCGTTGCCTGACCACACCAAGTGCAGAGGATGGGATCTGGGTCTGGGTGTGTCAGCTGTTTCTCCCCTGAATTTTAATGTGAGAAATCTCAGATCTACAGAAAAGCTACAAGAACAGTACAGTGACCTGGCTGGTGTGGGTCAGTGGATTGGGTGCCAGTCTGCAGACCAAAAGGTCACTGGTGCAGTTCCCAGGCAGGGCAGGGCACACGCCTGAGTTGCAGGCCGAGTCCCAGGTTGGGGGCGTGCCAAAGACAGCTGAAGAGTGTTTCTCTCCCTCTCTTTCTCCCTCCCTTCCACTCTCTCTAAAAATAAATAAAATCTTAAAGAAAAAAAAGAATAGTGCAGTGAATGCTCACACAGCCTGTACCTGCATTCACCGACTGGTAGCATTTTGCGACAGTCGCTTTCTCTCCATCGGTCCTTCTCCTGGGCCCGTTGAGAGTGTGTCACTGACCGGACACAGACAGTGTGTCCAGTACAGACACTGCGACATCTGCTGTCTCAGAACAAGAACAGTCCTGGAGTCATCACAGCACACTTTCACACGCAAAAAACTTCCTACACTCTTGTATTATACATGCAGCCCGTACTGAAAGTTTTAAATTATGCCCAAAAAAATGTTTTTCTCCAGGCTCTTGTTTTTGTTTTGTTTCTTTAATAGCAGATTTATTCACAAGTTACATATCATATGATAGTTCTCGCCATCTTGCTTTGTTCTTTAATCAAGGAGTATCCTGGCTTTTTTCCTTTTAATTGATCGTGCACATCACTGACATATTTGAAAAGTTCTAGCCAGTTTTGTAGAATGTCTTTCAATTTTGACTTGTCTATTTACTCATGATTAATTTAGTTGGGACTTTTTTTTTAAACATCACAGATGGGATTTTTTATTTGTTCCATTAACTGTCTGAATTTAAGCAGATTCTCGGGCTGGGGGCTCATCTCCATCAGCTCGTTCAGCTTTAGCGCCCGTCTCACCCCAGCAGCTTTTCCAGAACGGCCTTCACCGTGAAGCCCCGTGAGTTCTCCGACTCAGACTTGGGCAGCTTGAGCATGTGACTTTTCTAACAAAGACACGATGGAGCAGGTGGACGGATTGGCAGGCCTCTTCTCTGCCTCTCCTGGGAACCAGTGTACTGACCACGTCTTTCCAGTTGTTCGTTTGTGCCTCTCAGGTCACGATTTCCATGATCTTCCGGATTCGGCGGACCTGTTGATGCTGAGCGAAAGAGGTCTTCTGAATCTGATTGTTGTGTTTTTTAGTAAAACCAGCACAGAATAGATGAAGTAAATAACCATCGGTAGTCTTGACATCAGCATGAGCTTCAATCATGGTCTGCCGTTTTTTGTCGTTGTTTTTTTAAATCCTCGCCCGAGGATGTGTTTATTGGTTTTCAGAGAGAAAGGAAGGGGAAGAGAGAGACACACACACACACATTGATGGGAGAGAGAAACATCAATCACTTGCCTCCCATACATGCCCTAACCAGGGATCGAACCCACAACCTTTTGGTGTACAGGATGGCACTCCAACCAACTGAGCCACTGGCCAAGGCGGGTCTTCCATTTTTTGACCACGGAGCACGTTTTGTCACAGGTAGGACCCGTGCCATGGGAATGAGGCAGGCAGTTTTTGCACAGCACATCCTCGGTAATTAGCGTGAGTTTCCAAGTGCAACTTCATCATTCTGCACATCAGCCAGGCTCACTTCAAAAACACAACCCCTGAGACCGTCAGGTGTGGTTCTGGTTCCTCGAGTTCTCGTGACCTGTGTTTTTCCAGGATTTCTTATATTGCACATAGCTGGTGCTTTCACATCACACCAATCTTCCCTAGAAAATGGGTCAGCCACTCTCTTCTCGGCTCCCCTTTTGCCACCTTTTGTCAGGTGCGTGTTCTTGCCCAACCTCCGTGATGCTTCAGAGGGAGACTTTTTAAGCGGGTCACGAAGTATCACATCAGGGGACACATGAGGTCAATTTGTCCCACTATTGGGTGAGCTAAAGTATGCCTTCATTACTGTAAATGTTTTTTCCCCTTTTGAAATGAAGAATAATCTGTGAATAAGTAATGAATAAATCTGGCGTGGTATTCTGGGTGTTGTCACACAGCCGTACTCCCAAGTGCTTTATTGATGCCTCGCAGTAAATGATACTCTAAGAGCCTCCCTGTTTTATGGCACTATAGGATGTTGCAGGCTCACCTTGTACTTTTCCTGCCCCGGGCCTGGAGACGGCCATTTTTCTAAGGAGCCCTGTTCCTTTCAGTGAGGAATGGTTTTAGAAACCAAGATCTGAGTGTTCGCTGTGCTCATAGTTATTTGGGTATCATTGCTTCTAGGCGCTTTCATTGGATATAGCTAGAAAACCTTTTTTAAAAATAGTAAGTTCATACTTATTGATACCTGTGATTCTAGTTCTAATCTGCACTAGAGTTCTGCCTCTCCTCCATCCATCTCTTCCCCACAGTACGAACCCGGTTCCCACTACCCTCTGTATCTGTCCTCATTTGGCCAGTCCTAAAGTACACATAAGAAAGTTTTGGAGTTACTACCACGAAGAACAAATCTGCTTGGTAAAGCCCAGGACTTCCTTTCAGTTCTTTATGTTGTTGGGCTGCTTCCCACAGAGAGTGTCCAGGCTCTTCTCTAGTCAGAAGTCATTAAGATCCGCCCTCTTTGCTTCTGTTGGATCATGTTAACCTCGATTGTCTTTGTACTCAGTTTTAGGACTGCCTCCTCAGCTTGTTATTTTAATTTACTGTAACTTTGGTATTGAAATATAAATTCATATACCATCAAATTCACCTCTTTACAGTCTACAATCTCATGGCAAGATTCAAAAATCATAACTATATAAAAGCACATTCTTAGGAGTTCTATTTCCTACCCCTCTACTCTGTTCCCACTCGCTTCCTATGGGTATTTTGAATAGTTTCTGGCTTATCTTTCCTGAGTTTTTGGTTTTGCTGTTTTTTTTATTCTCCAGCTGTGACTCCAGACAGGATCCAAAGAGGAGTTTGACCACCTCGTCTCTGGGTTTTATGGAGGCTTACTTTTCCCTTCTGTGTTAGCCTCCTAAGGTACTGTGTCAACCTTAAAAGGGCACAGGAAAGGGTGTGGTTTTGCTTTTTAAAAAATTGACACAAAAATAAGAAAATATGTGTATCTTCTTTTTTTCTCCCCCTTTCTTACATAAACGGGTATTTTACAGTGTATACTCTCTGCACTGTGATTTTTTTCCTTTTTCAATTTAACAAAATGTTATTGAAGTCACTCTGTTAATTCATAGGATCTTTTAAATTCTTTTTTACAGCTATATATTGTTCTCCGTCTCATGGATGTGTGATACTCTGTTTAACCAGCACTCTGTGTATGGGTTCATTGCTTTGCAGTTAAGTATAATGCCACAGTAGTAACCTTGTGCATATGTGTACCCCACCCCACCCCCAGTTGTCGGAGATGTATCTTCATTGTAAATTCTTAAATGTTAAGTTGCTGAGTTAGTGCACATGTACTTTTGGTAAATATTACCAGATTCCTTACTTTTCCACTTTCAGAGCTTTTGGTTTACATAAGTTTAGAATGATACTTACTTCTAAAATAAAACAATTTTGAGACTGACAAATACTGAAAACTTTAGAACAGGCACTATGACGGCAGCACAAATGGCGTTGTCCCCAGGCAAATTACAAGGTGTGGCGACCTCCTCTAAGTTAATCAGCACTTTGTCCTCTGTTTTCCAGTTTTTAGAACTTTGTCATCTCTTCTCTGTTCTGCTTGTCTCTGGGACTGTGTGCCTTTTAAAAAGTCCTATTACTGTCGTTTTAATGAGTTTCAGGAGAGACTAGATGTTAATAAATATGTTTGTTCAATATGATATCTTTAACTAGAAGCTTCAACTTTCAGAAATTTTCAGATCTGGACAGACTCATCAAGTTGCCCTGCCCTTTCGTAGGAAGGTGTGGTCCTTGTAAAAGGGTAAAGCCAGCAAGAAGATGGCCAGGATCCAGGAAACAGGGTCGCAGAGCAGGAGGGCAGCGAACTACGGACCCCAGGATGCCAGTAGCCCATTCGCTCTGGTGCTAGAAGGTGGGGGAGCAGGAGGGGCTTTCTGGGAACAAAGCAAAGCAGGAGACTGATGCAGTATTGTTTGAGTGTTTAACATTTTTATTGCTACCCTTTGTTGTCTGCTGTAGCAGCTAGAAAAATTAATGGTAGCTATACAGAAAACCAAGTAAATTTTAAAATTGATGCAAATATTAACTCTAGGGGGGAAGGAAAGTTGTTAGAGAATTAAAATAACCTTAGTATCCTATTTGGCTCGTAAGTGAAGATACATTATTACATTATTGTACTGGCTTTAATTATGAAATTGACTCTACTCTGTTGGGAAGGTTAGAGTGTGTGTGAGCTGCACCGTTACCTGCCCTAGCACAGGTCAGTGCGTGTGCTGGAAGAAATGAAGGAAAACAGTTGGCTCTGGGAAGGAGGTGAGGAACGGGGGCTGGGATGAGGGTCGGCAGCTTTCTGTTCTACCCAGGCCAGTCTCCTTCCGCCATATCTCGGCTGGCAGTTGAGACCCAAGGCCACAGCTCGAGTGTCGTGGGACTGTCTGGTGGCTGCAGGTCTTGTCAGGGGCAGTAACAGAAGATAAGACACTCCCTCTGTGAACTTGTGCCGGAGACATTTGTGGACCCAGAAGCAATAGAAGGGAGGCAGGAGCTTACAGGGCTGACTTTTTGCAGTGATTCTCTGTGTTGTGTGTTCCCGTGGGGAGTAAAGTGGGAGAACAAAAGTGCTCATATTGGTATTTGAGAAGCACAGGTCTCAGAACTCTGATAGAACAGAAACAAAGATGGTGGCCCCGGGGCCAGCACACCCTGAGCCACAGTGATATTCTCATCACCAGGGCCTCCGTGGGCCTAGCTGGGAGGCACAAGCATCAGTTTAAAGAACAGGTATGACGTAATGGAAATATACCATTAGGAATTTTGTATTTTTAGGCTCTTCTATGTTAGAAATCCTGTCTTGGTAAGCAAGTGTTATTTGACTTATCAAGTAACATCCGATTTTTGACCATGATTCTAAACCTGTTTGGAAATCAGGTAGGGAGGGAAGTGATGTATATTCTGACAACTGGGCGTGCTGGAGAGGCTCTAGTCTTCTGGTCTCTTTGGACAAATCCTAGAAACACAAATTAGAATCATGTCTTGTCTTTTACTTGCATGCCATTCCCTGCCCTGACTCAGTTTCCCTATTGTACTCGAGGCCCTTGAGCAGCCCCCAGCTTTCCCTTGAGGTATGTGCTGGGGAAACAGAAAGCCTGGTGCCCCAGTGGAGCTGAAAGCCAGGAGAAGAGGTGGCTGCCCGGGGGGGGTCAGGTGGAGACAGGCTTCAAGTGGCCAAGCCGTGAGGCGGGGGCTCAGGACCCATGGGCTTGGAGGAGGGGCGCCCACCCCGATGTGGCATTTCCGCTCTGTGGCTGATCCCCGAACACTCCGAGCCTGCTCTCCTGCCGGTAAAACATTTCCCTTTCCTCCTTTCCTCGAGTAGCAGGTCAACCATGTTGGCTTCTCGTTGCTTCACATCTCCTTCTGCGGGCTCCCACTCAGTCGTTGGTGGCTGGAGCTGCTCTGAAGTCGTGGGGACATCTGAAGAGAGAAGAGCACAAATGGCAGGACTTCATGCGTGGGCTAGGGGTTGGGTTTCGCACTTGGACTCGGCTGTCCCAGCCCCATTCCCAGTCACAGCCCGTCGCTGGATGGAAGAAGAGGGCCGAGGAGGGTGTGTCTTATTGCTGAGGGGCAGCAGGATCATCCACTGTTGTTCCCTGCCCACTGCTGTGTTCCCCATGCCTAGGACAGTGCCTGGCACACTGAGGTGGAGGGGGGCGGCACGAGAGGGCAAGTTGCTTGGCTTGGGGTGTCTGCACAGTGGCCCGGGAATCGGCTCAGCCATGAGAGCTGCCTACCCTCCCGCTGGCCCTGGTGATGAAACACTGTCTGGGTCTCAGAAGCAAATTCTTGATGGTCAGAGGTGGTCGTCGGGGTCTCTAAGTATGCTATCCCTGCTCTGCCTCCTCCACAGCTGCCCCCATCTCCTGCTCCTCCCGCACACTTGGAAACCCTTTGTCCGTCATCAGCACCATCTCCTTGGCCAAGCCCTTCCACCTGCTGACAAAGGCCTATGTCTGAGCTGGCAGGTTTCCTCGGCCGCATGTAAGGGGCACCAACTAAATGAGTGATGAGCGGCTAGATGTGGGTGTTTGGAGAGGAAGAGGAAAAGAGAAGCCTGCTCAGCACAAAGTAGCTTCTTCCATCACCACCGGCCTTCTTTCCTTAGTGTCTCACCTGTTGCCCCTCCCCCGCATGCTGCAGATGGCTTCTCCCCTGCAGAGTCAGCATCCAGGCCACCGGGCGGCATTCAGTGCCCACGTCACCCCACAGAACACTCTGTTACCTTTCTTTCTCTTGCCCCTCTGTCCTAGATCACCGGTTTTTCACCCGATGTGCCACAAGAATTTTTAAAAATGCAGTACCTGACTATTTAGTCAGGGACACTAACCTCTTTTTCCTTAGACTGTCAAATAAAAATGACAACAGTCACTACAACAATGGCCACCCAGTGTGAATGAATCAAAATCATACATTTTTTTTATCATGTTGGCAAAAAATCCATTTTTGTGTGCACCACAGATTTTTGGTAATTAGTCCGTGTGTCGTGAGATGGGAAAGGTTGGAAATCACTGTCCTAGGTCCATCCGTGTTTCCGCGAGCATCGTGGCCTGTCCCAGACAGAGGCTGTTCTTGGTCTGGGAAGGAGGCCAAGACACAAAGTGGAGTCACAGGTCTTGCTCATTTGAGTAGACAGAAGGGAGATGTGAAATTTAGGCGTAGCTTCCACCACACCCAAGCTTGTCCTCAAGCCTGCCCCGGACATGCCTGTCTGTGCCCTCTGCTGGGAAGCCCTTCTGTCCGCCCCCCTCATCCAAGTCCACCCTCCCTCCGAAGGCTAGTGTGGACTTTCCTGACCCTCCGCCTGCCTGCGGGAAGGGGAAGGAGAGCTTTGTGGTGCCATCCCTGCGCCTGAGTTGTCCGTCTCTGCCCGGGAGCAGTGTGCTCAGGATGTGCGCGTGGGCACCCCAGCCCTAGAGCGAGGGTGGCGCTGGCCCTGAGGGCCGGGCGTCGCAGCTGAGAGCAGCTGCAGCCTCAGGCGCCTTCCGCAGGGGCAGCAGCAAATGGGGTGGTTGTGTTGGGGGTGAGGAGGCTCCAAAAGCTTGAGAGATGCTTCTCCGTTGAGGTCTCTGCTTTGTGCTCAGCTTGTCTGAGACCGTGGTAGGACGTTACACATTTTAGAATGATTCCCATCGCATGGCCTGAGCTGAAGCTGGAAATACTCTCCTGGATACTTCGCAGGGGAGAGAACCAAGTCTGGTCGGGCTCGTAGCTGCCCAGGCCTCAGAAGGAAATGATGAGGCACAAACATTTCCGTACAAGGAATTCCTTCGCAGAGTAGTGGAAGAATGCCAACAACCTAAAAAATGTTTTAACTGTTGCCACTTTTTTTTTTTTTTTTTTAAGATTTTATTTATTTTCTTTTTAGACAGATGGGAAGGGAGGGAGAAACATCAATGTGTGGTTGCCTTTCGCACAGTCCCTACTGGGGACCTGGCCCGCAACCCAGGCATGTGCCCTGACTGGGAATCGAACCAGTGACCCTGTGGTTCACAGGCTGGCGCTCAATCCACTGAGCCACACCAGCCAGGGCCAAACAGCCTAAACTTTGTACCATCAGAGATTGTGGTTATTAAAGAAATCCATTCACAGGATGCTATGCAGCCATTAAAAATGATCTTCCAGTTTATGTAAAAATATGAAAAGCTGTTTGTTTATAGTCTTTTTTTAAGATTTTTTTTTAAGTTGAGTCTTTTCTTTTTTTAAGGATTTTATTTATTTTTAGAGAGAGAAGAAGGGAAGGAAAAAGAGAGGGATAGAAACATCAATGTGTGGTTGCTTCTTGTGCTCCCCCCCACCCCCACTGGGGACCTGGCCTGCAACCTAGGCATGTGCCCTAGACTGGGAATTGAACCGGTGACCCTCTGACTCGCAGGCCGGCGCTCAGTCCACTGAGCCATGCCAGCCTGGGCTATCTGTAGTCTGAAGCTTACAAAGCAAACCCTAAAATAGAATGTTTGATGTGATCCCAATATTTTTAAGGATTTATGTAGAAAAAAAGAGACTGAAGGGCAGACCTGACATAGAAATGGTTAATATGTTTTTTCTTTTCAAACTTGAATGTTTTTCAAGTATTTCACATAGAATATTTGTTATATTATAATGAGAAAAAATAGATTATTTATGAAATAAAAGCAGTTACCAGAGTCCGTGATGCTAGCAGAAACAGATGGCTAGCGAAGCTTTAGTCAGTGGGACTAATTGCCAGCCACAGAGTCAGAGAAGTCGGGTTTATGGGACACTACCCCACCCTGCAACTCCTTGCCCTTAATTCACCGCGGTCTCCCATGCCATGCCCCTTGCCAAGCCAAACCAGGCTTCCATATCCTTTGCCTGAGGCCAGCCATGCACACTGAGGGCTACAGTGTCTGTGGGTCTGCCCATGTGTAGCCAGCCGTACAGACCCAGTTTGTCACTGTCTGTCCGGACCTTGCACCAGGTAGCCTTTGCTGTGCACCAAGGTGCCCCCATGCAGGCAGAGTGGGAAGGAGGGTGGCTGAAGAGGGACATTGCCTCTGGCTCTTCCCTACACTGGGGGCTGGCGAAGCCCAGAGAGAGACCGGAGGGGCCACCCTGCAAGTTACTCTTAGACCACTCTTCCTCATCTTCAGCTTCCTGCCAGCGCTGCCAGCCTTGCATCAAGGCCTGCTGCACACAGGGCCTGTGCCAGGCACAAGGAGCCCGGCAGGAATGTACCGAGGCCCAGAGCCAAGAGGGTCACACACAGCAGTTCCCCTTCGTGCTAACGGGAGGCTTCCAGCAGTCTGGGAGCGGGAGGGCAGCCGAGGCTCAGGAAGAAACCTCCGTGCGGCTTAGAGCTGCTGAGGGAGGGCCAGCACGAATGGCTGGCCTGTGCGGTGCCAGCAGTAGCCTGTTAGAGACTGCACTGAGGGGAAGACCTCGGTTCACAATAGCAGTAAAAAAATGAAGACTGCTGATGGGTAGTTTTAATGACATGCATGTGGCCCATTTGATGCAAACAGCGATGTTTCATAGAGCTCTTAAGAAAACCTGGATAAAGGGAATATGTGTCGCACCCACATCTGGTCCCCCGAGCCTCAAGTAGTCTGACCACGCTGCTACCAGAACAGTGCTTACAGCCCACTTCTCTTTTTGCTTCCAGAAGTGACCGGGGATTCGCGTCCTTACCATGGAAAGGAGGCTGTGGATTCGAGACAGGGGCGGGCCCGAGGTGGCGACCCCACGCATTTCCATGCGCTGAATGGGGCGCAGCCTGTTCGCTTCAGCAGTAAGTTGCAGACCTGCCCTGTTTATAACCGAAGCCCCACAACCCCATGTGGTCCTTGGCTCTCCCGGTGCCCCTCGGCTGTGCAAAGGGTGTAGAGGCGTCTTTTAAAACAGCCCCTCAAGGAGGTCGGGCATCCCTCTCCTTTGCTAAGAGGCTGTGAGTGACCCACCCAAGGCCATCCAGGCCGAGAATGGTGAGGCCTTGATGCCAGCCCGGGCTCCAGAGCCAGGCTGCTTATGTTCCCAAGACGGCTGCCTTTCAGAGCAGGGCTGCAGAGCCCTTCTGCAGATGGAAGCAGGCCCCAAGAAACTAGGACAGCTGGTGGCGTGGGAAGGCTCTACCAGTGTTTATAAACATTTTTTTTAAAGTGACTACTTGCAGGTTCCCTATGACATTAAGGTTTTAAAGGAACATAACAAGATTGAGGAAAATTGGAAGGCAGAACAATCACAGCCAACAGACATGAGTAGGCATGATGCCATGCGTGGTAGATATGATGAGCAGCGACTCGCTAGGGCAGGACGAACTGACTTGACACGTGATGCTGGGCCTGAGTGCTGCGTGGTCCTGTCACTCCTGACCACGCAGACGCTCAGTGCTGGGGAGCAGCTGAGGTCCCCTCAGCTTTGACACGTATCGCTGAGAACTCCAGGGTTCTCACAGAGGTGAAATGCAGGCTTGGCGAGTGGGGAGACGGCCCCTGGCAGGTCCCACAGCCCCCGGGGCAGTCCGTGGAAGCGTGACCGTCAGCCCCGTGCACTTTCTGTTCATCACTCACCTGTTTTCTTCTGAATAGGTAATGCTTCACCTAGGGAATAATTCCACAAAGTTCAACAGGTAAATAAAGATGTTCCCTCTCTCCCTTGCCCCCACTCCTTGGCTTCTGTCCCCAGGGGACTACCTCTGAACTTCTCCCAAGATGTGGGTGAAGAGGCAAAATAGAACCCCGAGCTGATGCTCACCAGCCGAGACGCTTGGCCTCTGCACACCTCGGTGTCCCCACCTCTAACCCAGAGACAGGATGGCACCCATGTGTGGGGGCTGTGGCAGGTTAAACACATCGTGGTGGTAGGGGCTTAGAAAACATGCAGTAAAAGGCCTGGTGGTCACACCCGCGCCACATGCGCCACACACCTCCCCTTCCCCGCTCAGTGGTCCTGAGGGCTGGCTCCCGTCTCCGGTGAAGGCCTCCCTGTGCACTCCGTCACACGTGAGCAGGCCCTCCCGCTGTCTGCATTGCAGCTGTGCTGGGGCGGGCCTTGTTTGCTTCGGGGCCAGAGGTGCCTTTCCTCTCTTGTCGTCTCGGTCCCGTTGTTCATGAGTCACACACAGACGTGCTCTAATTAATAAAAACACGAGCTTTAAAAAGTTTTACTAGTTGCACGTGACGTAGCTACATCAAAAAATCGCATTTTATTAACTGGCTTTGTTAAAAAAATTGTTACTCTTCGTCAGTGTGCTTCATAGTTTGGAGGTAGGCGCCCCACCATTTGAAGGTTACAGACCCTGTAGGACAGGTCACCGCCCTTACCCACACCCAGCCGTGTGGTGTGGAGCCTTGCCGACCCCTGGTGGGTCCGCCTGACGAGATGCCTGGTCCAGCTCATCAAGCAGAGGCTCCGACTTCGACTGACCGCCTGGTTTTCACCCACCGTGGAACCACCGGGACCTCATGCTCTCATCTGTGGGAGGCAGGAGTCAGTCCCAGTCTCAGTGGCCCTTCCAGCCCTGAGCTCCTGAGCTCCTGTTTTAGCAGAGTGCGAGCCAGCACCCACGTGAACGGAACGGGAGGGCTGAAGAGTAGACTCAGGAAGCCGTGGGCTCGCGGGCCGGGGTAGCCGGAGAGCCAGCGTTGGGACAGTGAGGGCGGTGTGGGCAGGGAGCCTCCTTGCTCACCCCTGCCAGGCCTTGCAGGGAGCTGGTGCAGGCCGTTCTGCCACCTGGTCAACCAGACTTAGTCAGGGAATGAAATCTGCTTTATCGAAAGAATTCGGCAGCCAGTCTTTACTACCGAGTAAATGGAAGACCTGACAGAAATGGGAGGGTTCACTGGATGTACTTGGAGCTTTGCTTACATCTGTATCTTAGAGAAACAAGGGTTCCACGTAGTATGTGGTCTTAGAGGCAGAGCTTTTCCTCTTGATCCTCAGTTTCCCCTTTTACCTAGAGTGATTTCTGAGCAGCATTTATAATTTTGTTTTGGAGTGAGGATCCTAACTTTGGGGGTCAACTCCCCTCTGTCCTTCATGTTTCCTAGGGAAGTGCCCGACAGGGTGGCACCACTATGAAGGCACGGCCAGCTGTTACAGGGTCTACCTGGGCGGGGAGAACTACTGGGATGCTGCGCAGACCTGCCAGCGTGTCAACGGCTCCCTCGCCACCTTCTCGACCGACCAGGAGCTGCGTTTCGTCCTGGCCCAGGAATGGGACCAGCCGGAGCGGAGTTTTGCTTGGCAGGACCAGCACAAGTAAGTCCTGGGTGGGGATTGAGGAGCTTGATGGTCAGGCCATCACCCACCAAGCACATGGCCTCTTGGTCACTAGGGTAGTCCTAAGGCCAAGCCAGCAGCCGGCAGATGGGGGAAGAGCAGCTCCACCCACTGGAAACAGAGATCCAGGGGTGTGGAGAGAGCATTGAGATGGGGTGGGAGGTCTTGGGAGGGCAGAGATGGGCTGCCACCTTGTGTCACCTTGGGTCAGTCCCTTTTGTTCAGCTGCTGCTGCTGACCTGCAAGGGGACCCAGCCCACGTCAAGAGGGGCTACTCGGTATGGGCCTTGGCAGGCCCGGCGCAGGGGGTGCACAGGTGGGCAGTAGTCCCCGCTGAGAAGGTGGGCTCTGCCAGGCCCTTGGCTCAGTGCTTTCCATGGACTCGCTCGTTCAGTCTTCCCAGAAACCAGAGGCCGGTGGGCAAGAAGGCGGAGGCCCAGATGGGTGAGCATGTGACTGTGGGCACACGCTCGCTGGGCTGTGCCTGGGTTCCAGCCCAGACAGTCTGGAGCCAGAGTCTGGCCCTTGACCCCCAGGCTCTACAGCACTGAGGCAAAGTGTGGAAACTGCCAGCATCTCCCAGCCCCTGGGTCTTGGGGGCAGGCATGTGCCAAGGCCTGTGGTGTGCGGCCTCCTGCTGCCCCATCCACACTGCTGGGGACAGGAGTGTGAGTCACAGGGGTCCCAGACCCTGCACTCCCTCCCAGCGACGGCACAGGCTGCCATGCCGCCACAGGAAAAGGTGACCGCCTCAGGTGAACACAGCCCTCTTTTTAAGACCAGAACTGGGTTTGGGCTCTCCCATTATGGCCGTGACATTGGCAGATTATGAGACTATGCTGTTTTTTCTTCTGCAGCCACAAAATGAGAAAAAGAACTCCTAGCTCATAGGGCGGTTGTAAGTTTATGATACATGGAGAGGGCTCAGCCCCCTGAGTGGGGAAGCACTGTCTCCTCAAGGTGGGCATGGGTGTGGCAGTAGGCCGAAGGGGCAGAGTGGCACCCTGCCAGGGCTCCCCTGGTGGCAGTGGACCTGCTGAAGGCATCTCCAGGGCCGGGTGACAGGCACACACTCACAGGTGGCTGTGGCAGTCGACAGGCCCGCGTGCACGGGCCCTCGGTGCTCTGAGGTGTGCAGTCAGCAGCCGCTGCAGGCCGGGGCGAGCTGGATCCAAGCAGGTGACCCAGCAGGAGGCGAGCTTTCACCCACTGCAGTGTGCCCTGCAGGGCTTTCGTTTTTGTCGAGATTATTTCATGTACTGGGAAGTTCACTGCTCCACCGGGTACTGTTCTCCCTTTAGCGTGTTCACAGGGCTGTGTCCCCAGGGCTCTGTGTCCGCCCCGAATAAGGCTGGTCCTGCCTAGAATGTGAAAGCTTCATCGGATCCATGAATGAGGACGGTCTTGGCAGGGGTCACTCCAGATAAAATTCTTTCTGACCTGTGAGCTCATTGTTTAGCATTTTAATGTATTTAATTAAAATTAAGTGGGAAACACTTTCAGACGTCGTTAGTGCTGTGGAAGTTCGGTTCCGCAGTGGTCAGTGTGACTATTGAAATACGCTGACGCACGGTCCGCGGCCGCTCCCTGCTGCCGTGCTGAGGTGCGCTGCATTTCTGCCCTCTCGTAGGCTGTGGGTTGGCTACCAGTATGTCATCCCTGACCGGAACCGCTCCTTAGAGGGCCGATGGGAGGTGGCAGCATTCAAAGGTAAGCCTTTCTGGTTTTTCAGAAGCGTTGTTGAGTTTGAAATCAGGGTCTCCCATCCCAAATGGAGTGTGCTGCCAGGGTCTCCTCTCCTCCCTCCACCCCTCTCATCAGTGGTGCCTGACCTGTAGGGGTACCTGGTTCAGGGGACACAGAGAGGAATGGGCCCTGTGTCACGGGAAGGGCTGTGATGACGGGCAGGTGCCCCAGGGTCAGGCCCCTCTTCTGGCTGAGTTCTTTCTGGAACCCTTGGTTGCTTCATTCTTGGCCCGATTTCTAGACCAATCAGCCTCCTTTATAATTGAGGACTTCAATTAGGGCATAAACAGGAGCATACCAAGTGTGCAGCCGGCATGCACCAGGGAGGGAAGGACAAGCTTTCTAAGACCAGTGAAGTTCAAAAATCCAAAACTCAGAAGGAAAGCTGTCAAGCAGCTAAAGTCAAAATAGAGGAATCTGCTGGGGGCCCAGGCGTAGGGGGCCCTCCCTGACTCCTCTCTGTGCCTCCCACTCTCAGACACATCTGGAATCTCCTCTCTTATTGCCAGATTGCAGCCACCAGATCTGTTGTCACTCACCTACATTACTGCGGCCACCGCCACCAGCCTGGCCTCCTTGCTGCCACCCCCACCCACCCACACCAGTCTCCTCACATGGCTGCCTAAGGGTCCTGTACTCCTCTGTCCGTGGCTGTTCATGACTCTCCTCCCACAAAGGCACTGTCCTCACCAAGGCCTGCAGTGCTCTCTCCCTCTGCCCTCCCCTTCCATCACTCCCCTGGCCCTCCTCTTCAGCCACCGGTCACCTTTGTTCCCACTGCAGCCCGCCCTGGGCCACTGCTGCCCCACCCAGGGCTTATTCCAGCGCAGTGCAGGAGGAGGCAGCGTAGCCAGGCCGGCCCTCCGGCACCAGGGGCCCACCCGGGTATTGGGTGGAGTCTGCTGTGCCAGGCAGCCCGTCCCACACAGGCGGGGGTTTCTGGTGAACCCCTGCTTCCCTTAGTGAGTGTGGAATTGGATGGGCAGGGGTCGACACCAGGCTTTTCTGAGCAGAGGGTGTGTTGCAGGGCTGCCAGCAATGACCCCTGGTCCACCACACCTTCCTCTCTGGAGGGTGAGTGCTGGGGAAGCCTGGCCTAGATTTTTCCCAACTTCCCTGGGGCTGTCTCTTCCCTTGCGGCATCGCTATAATAAATCTGAGCCGTGCTGTGGCTAGGGCTATGGTCCCTAGCAAAGCAGCGAGCACAGGCTGTGAGATGGTGTGAGACCCCCAGCCCAAGCAGTATCAGGAATGTCGGCGTGCCTCTCTGCCTGCATTCTCTGCTCCGAGGCTTGCCTTTGCCTCCATGCTCCAGCTTAACTTTGCTATGGCAGCCCTGACTTTCTGACGTGTGCTTCATTTATTCTCTTGTTCGGCATCTGTCTCCACTGTTTACACCCCTCACTCAAATGTCAGCTCCACAAGGAAAGTCGTTGCTGCCCAATGCACCCAGAGTGCCTGTTACAGGTCTGGGGCTTGCCAGTATTTGTTAAATTCCAAGGGAGAGTGACCAGGAGGCTGTGTTAGATTCTTGGGACTTAGAAAAGAAGCTCAGAGGTTCATGCTCCCCCCATCTCCCCTGCACCCCCATCCTGGGCTGTAAGGTGGTTTCTGATCACCTGATTCTCAGCTTGGAAGGCAGTAGTTGAGTGGGTGGCAGAGAGGCTCCCTGGGGCTGGGAGTGGATCCCAGGGAGCGAGCGCTTTCCAGGAGTTCACCTGGCCAGCTGTCTCCTGGTGGGTGTCGGAGCCACGGTTCTGCCTAAATTAATGCATTCGTGGCAAGTGCAGTGGGCCCCTTCTTGAGTCCTTCTGTAACAGTTGATACTCTGTCGTGAGGGAGAACGTTTCCCTCCCTTCCTCTACTTATATATGTTCATTTTATCCATATGGACTCATACACTTTCATTACTGTGTTATAACCCGTTACTTCACCCTTCACGTCGTTGCTGTACCTTTAAACATCCCTGGCCAAGCTCAGTCCTCTGGCGCTCAGCCTGGTACAGTTTGTTCGTGTGCTCGCCTCCCTGACTCTGCATAGTGTGGCCTGTGTGGGCCCAGTGCCCAGACCTGTGCTCAGTGATGCTAAGGGAGACTGTGAATGAACTCTGCTTGGTGGTCCCGTTTAGGGGGGCCTTGGTCCCCGCGAAGACTGCCCATGGTTGGGATGTTGACATTATTGTTGAAATGGCCCTCCCTTTTGTCTCCCCCACAGGTTCCTCAAAGGTGTTCCTGCCCCCAAAACCCACCTTTGCCTCAGCCATGTCTGAAAGTGACAGCATATTCTGCGCCCAGCTCCAGTGCTTCCACTTCCCCACCCTCCGCCACCACGACCTGCACAGCTGGCATGCCGAGAACTGCTACGAGAAGTCTTCGTTTCTTTGTAAAAGAAGTAAGCCACCTTGACCATGACTCCTTTAGTGAGCTGTAAGGAACGGTACTTCTTGTGAGAACGTGGTTTTCTAACTTCTGATCCTTGATGTCAACCTTGCGTGGACTTGCCCGTTTTACAGCAGCCAGCAGGTGTCCTGTGCCTGGCTCGCAGCTCACTCTGAGGACGATAAGGTGCCTTGAAGGTGAGGGCCAGAGCCTGAGCTGGAACCCAAGGCTGGTACGGGCCTGGCTGGCCTGCTCCTTAGTTCCGTGACCTGGACAATGGTTATGTCTCCTCATTCTTTTCCTGTCTGGTCCAGCAGAGAATGATGTTATGAGAGTTTCCTTTCCTGGAATTTCCTGACTGCGTGAGCTATGTAGGTTTGACTCCAGTCTTCAGTGAGGCATAGACCAGCAGTTGTGGAGCTTCTGAAGAGTGTTTGTAGGCTTCCCTACCCTATTTAGAGACTAGCGCCGCCTTCCTTTTCACGTCCCTTTGTGTTTCACAGAACGTGCATCCCTTTGGAGACCACCTCCGCCTCATCTTAGTCCCTTTTCCAGGCATCTGTCACATGTGCCAGCTTCAGGCTCCGAGGTCTCAGTGCCCTCCCAACTCTGGCCACAGTCGTTCCTCTAACTCCAGTCCCAGGTCGGCTCTGCACAGTTTGCTGCTTGTGTCTCAGTAGTGGACTGAGTGGGCCGTCTTCCCAAGTAGTACCAGTAGCTTCTTGGGCGACTCATTCAAGACACATTCTGATTTTGCCCTGACTGGTGTGGCTCATTTGGCTGGGTGTCGTCCCACAAAAGCGAAAGGTCACTGGTTTGACTCCTGGTCAGGGCACATGCCTGGGTTGCGGGTTTGGTCCCTAGTCAGGCCACATGAGAGGCAACTGATCAGTGTCCCTCTCTCCCTCTCTTCCCTGCTCTCTATAAATAAATAAATTTAAAAAATTTTTAAGGCACATTTTGATTTTTAAATGGTTAATACATGTAGCAACTACATCTTAGAATTGAGGAACTCACAAAAGTAAACTGCTTAACCCTGACTGGTGCAGATGAGTGGGTTGGGCATCGTCCTGCAAACTGAGAGGTTGCTGGTTTGATTCCCAGTCAGGGCACATGCCTGGGTTGTGGGCCAGGTCCCTGGTTGGGGACATGCAAGAGGCCACTGACTGGGTGTTTCTCTCCCTCTCCCTCTGTTCTCCTCTCTCCAAAAATAAATTAAAATCTTTTTTTTTTTTTTAAGTAAACTGCTTAGACACCTTAAAAGCAGACCTTCCTGTGGGCTTTCCCCAGCATCTGGCGCTCTCCTCCGTCCTGGTTGTCCAGGCTCATGGCCAGGGGCGCCCTGGCAGGTGTGCTTCGGCCTAGGGGAGGGCTGCAGTGATCTCTCTTGAACAACCACTAACAGAAGGGCTTTCAGGCTGATCATGCCAACTCCTCTGTTATCACATTTGTGGGGTGAGTCAGAGCTGGTTCTACTGGTGAGGCACATGTTTGTGTTTGTGTTTGTGTGTGCCACTGCAGGTCAAACGTGTGTTGACATCAAGGACAACGTGGTGGATGAAGGGCTCTACTTCACCCCCAAGGGAGACGACCCATGTCTTAGCTGCACCTGCCATCGCGGGGAGCCGGAGATGTGCGTGGCTGCCCTCTGCGAACGGCCCCAGGGCTGCCAGCAGTACCGCAAGGACCCCAAGGAGTGCTGCAAGTTCATGTGCCTGGACCCAGGTGAGACCAATGGTGGGTCACAGGTCAGCTTCCCCATTCGGGGCCAGAGGCTGCATGACCTGTTGCTTCCTCGGTGGCGGGGACTTGAGAGAGCTCACGACACGTGGTGTAGCTACAGTGGCAGCGTTTGCTCACAGAGCTGCCTCACTGGCTGTGATGGGCAAATGCTCCAGTGAGCACCTGTCCCTCTCCTGTAGCCTGGCCTCCGCTGACTACTGCCTTGCAGGCTGGCTCTCAGGGAACAGGCATCATTCATTCACTGAGGAACTCGAGTGTGGCTGTATGTTCCCAAGTCAGATGTTACTGCCATCTTCAGGCCTGTCTTTCTCTTCTCATTGTAAGACTAAGAGCAAGACTTCCAACCTGCGTCCCCATTTGAGTCCTTTCTGTTCTCAGTATGCTGATGCAGTGGGTAATGACAGTTTTCATTGCTCACAGTCACCATCAGCTGTTACTGTTAGCATCTGTAAGAAAAATAATAAAGCATGACCCTCAGTTTCATGATAAAACTCCCCACTAGGTGGCGCCTTGCGGGTGGACACTGTGCAGCCATGTGGTCTCTGAGTGACATTCCTTCCACTTCCAAAAAAAGAGCAGCAAGTGGGGCTTCTGCTCTGCAGGACCATTGGCTTCAGACTTCATACAGGGTACTGGGTGGTTCTCCACACCAGTGCAGTCAGCCTCTCTGTATGAACTCACGATCTCAGGAGAAATGCAAAGCGAAGGCATGACTGTTTTCTTGCTCGGCTGCCACAGCACAGGAGCGACGTGGGCAGAGGCTGTGGAAGGCCCTGGACTCATGGACTCTACACAAAAGCAGCGTGGGAGGGGTCCCTGCGGAAGAGGGGCTGGTTCAGTGAGAACTGGAGCCGGCACAGGGGGCCACAACCGGAACTGTTCCCGAGTGGAGAGCTGTCCGTGTCATTGCACATAAGGGAGGCCGCTGGCAAAAGGGCAGGCCAGTGTCAGAGGCTGCCTCAGGCTTAGCAGAAGGAGGTGCCCCCATCAAAGGTGCGCAGCTGGCTGCAGAGAGGGCAGAGGCTGTGTGTGACCAGACATGTATTGTACAAGCACTTGTGGCCTGGGGAGCTCTTCCGTCTCTGGGAACCCTGAGCATGGCCCTCAGGGCATCTGGGCAGGCCCAGAGATGCTGCAGGCCACTCCCCTGTGGCCAGAGCAGCTTAGCCAGGGCCTTACCCTGCCCCTTGCTTCAGCCTTGCTTCTGCAGGCTCCTGACAGCCTTCCTGGTTGAGTGCCTTCACCTGGGAAGTGCCCACATTGCCCCCAGGGTAAAGATGCTGCCACCACACCAACACTGGGGACACTGGGACAGTGTCCATTTTAACAGAGCAGGAGTGTCTGCTCTCACTACTCTGTCCGGAGTTGTTCAGGATATCAAGGGCAGTACCAGAAAACGGAAAGGCGTCCAGATCAGGAAGGAAGAGAGGAAATGACCTCTCTTTGTGGACGACATGATTGTCTGCATAGAAAGTCCCAGAGGATCTATAGGAAATGATAACTGTGTTTAGCAGGGTGTCCAGGTACAAGGCCAACATGCAAAGACCCATTGTATTTGGATATACGGATGGGGCAAATATAGGTTTACAGTTGTGAGTGTGCAAAATGCACTTTTTCTTATATTATTAATATTTCATACAAACGTCTGTAGACTTCCTTTTGCCATACCCTGTTCTACCTGTGAACGTTGGAAATTGAAATTTTAAAGAGTATCGTTTACAGTAGCACCAAAAGGCATGAAATGCTTCGATATAAATCTTACAAAGCATGTGCGCTATCTCTCTGCTACAAACGCTAGAGCACTGACGACCAGTATCAGAGATGTAAATAAGAAGAGAGATGTTCCACGGCCTTGGATCAGAAGACTCGGTGTCATTAGGAGGTGAACTCTCCCCAAGTCATCTGTAGGTTCAGTGCCGTCCCAACCGAAATGCCAGCATGCTTTTTGTAGGCATTGACAAGTTGATTCCTTTGCCTTTCCACATAAATTTAAGAATTAGAATAGCCAAGCATTTTTTTTTAAGATTTTATTTATTTATTTTTAGAGAGACGGAAAGAGAGGGAGAGAAACATCAATATGTGGTTGCTTCTCATGTGCCCCCTTCTGGGCACCTGGTCCACAACCCAGACATGTGACCTGACTGGGAATCGAGCCAGTGACCTTTTGCTTCCCAGTCCCGCACTCAAATCAATTGAGCCACACCAGTCAGGGCACCACGCATTTTTTTTTTTTTTTTAAGATTTTATTTATTTTAAGCCCTGGCTGGTGTAGCTCAGTGGATTGAGTGCGGGCTGTGAACCAGGGAGTCACCAGTTCGATTCCCAGTCAGGGCACATGCCTGGGTTGCAGGGCAGGTCCCTGGTACGGGGCACGTGAGAGGCAACCACATGTTGATATTTCTCCTTCTCTCTCCTTCTCCTCTCTCTAAAGATAAATATGAAATCTTTTTTTAGAAAAGAACAAGATTGGTTTCATGGTACCTGGTGTAAAATTACTATATGGTCATAGTGATCAAAATAGTGTGGTGTTCCCAAAAGAACGGACACTAGGTCAATGAAACAGAACGAAGAGTGTAGAAGTGTTCCCACACTTGGACGGTCAACTCTTATGTGACAAAGGGACACAGGCAACATTTTTACATGTGACATCAAAAGCATGGCCCTCAAAAAAACTGATAAGTTAGACTTCAGTAAAATTGAAAATTTTTAGTCTTTGAAAGACATTTAAGGAAATGAAAAGATAAGCCACTAAGGAAAAATATTTGCAAAATACAAATCAGACAAAGGGTCTTGTGCTCAGAGTATATAAAAGAACTCTAAAAACTCAATAATTTAAGAAAATAAGTTACCAGTCGGGAGCTTCCGGTCAAGATGGCAGAGTGAGAAAATGCAGTGCTCCTGTTCTCCCACAAGCACGTCATAATTACCGATAAACTGTAGAGTAACCACTGTGCAGAACCACCTGAAACCTCACTGAACAGAAGCCCCGTCCCTGGGGATTTGAAGAAGCCATGTCAAGACTGGTAGGAGGGGCAGAGACACTGAATGGACTGCTCCCACAGCCACGTGTGGTGGTTAAAAATCGGGATATCTCAGCTTCGGAGGCTTTCCCCTGAGGAGCAAGGGTTCCCGCCTCACACCAGGCTCCCCAGCCCAGGGTTCTAGTGCTGGCTATGGAAACCAGCGGGGACTGTGGCTGAGGGAGGGGGAGGGCTGCTGGAGTCCCCGGCATTGCTCTGCAGGGGCTCGCTCAGACGGACTTTGACTGTCTCTGAGCTCCAGCACTGGGGCAAGGGTTCAAAGAATGCTGGGAGTAAATGGGGACAAAAAATTGTCTGGCTTTGGGGCAGGGACTGGAGGGGCAGCTTTCTCCCAGGCAGGAGTGCCAGCAGAGGCTGTTGTTCCTTTGTGTGCCCTCCCCACACAGAGCCAGCAGGCTGGTGCCAGTCTGAGTCTCCATCAACCTGGCCAACATGGTTCAGCCCACCCTGGTGACCCCCTGAGATCCTGCCCTGTCCAACTTGCAGGTCCACCCACACCATTCCCAGTGGCTTTTCCATACCAATGGCCTGTCTCAGTTCATTGCTAAAATGTCAAAGATCCACACACTACAAGCAAGCAGTTTTTGGCTTCAGCATCCTTCCTGCCTCTTGCTAAGCAGCCCCAAGTCCAGCATTAGCAGCATCCGGCCTCAGTTCCCATCTCGGCCCCTCCCAGGCACCTGTGGGCCCAACACAAGTGGCAACCATCTGCAGATCATTTTGTAGCTTATGCTGGGTGGCTCTGGGCAGGGATACCTTGGCCTGTCCCTCCCAGGAAGCCCCAGAGCCAGCACACCCAGTGGGTAGCTTCAGTCAGAGCATCCCCCAACACCTGCACTAACAACACATTTAAGTGAGTTCTGCTTTGTGGGGTCGGCCCTTGTACTTGTTGTGGCCAGTCCTCACGGCCTGGGCGTAAATCCATCCCATTGATGTGCCAACAGCCATTAAGGCTCAACTGCAATAGGAGGGTGCATACAGCCCACATGGGGGTGAGGGGGTATCTGAAGTGCCTCACTTGGGTGACCTGGGAGGCTGCACCTCTGGGCCCTACAGCACAACGACTACATCAGGCCGCTCTGCCTGACACACAGAAACAAACACAGAGAGGCTGCCAAAGTGGAGAGACAGAAGCATCTCAAATGAAAGAACAGAATAAAACTCCAGGAAAAGGACAAGCAAAATGGAGACAAGCCATCTTCCAGATGCAGAGTTCAAAACACTGGTTATAGGGAGGTGGAATGGACTTAGGCAAAGAGTAGGTGAACTTAGTGAGAACAACAAACATGGAGATAGAAAATACAAGAGTCAGTCAGAAAGGCAGAGTATAATACCTGAAATGAAGCATATGTTACAGGAAACCAAAAGTAGAGTAGATGAAGCAGAGTATCAGATTAGTGATTCAGAAGATAAAGAAGCAGAAAACACCCAGTCAGAAAAGGAAAGAAAAAAATCCCAAGAAATGGGAACAGTTTAAGGAGCCTCTGGGACAACTTCGAGTATACCAACATTCGCATTGTGGGTGTGCCAGAAGAGAGAGAGCAAGGAATTAAAAACCTGCTTGAAAAAATAAATGTCAGAAAACTCCCCTACGCTGGTGACGGAAATAGACATACAAGTCCAGGAAGTGCAGGAAGTCCCAGACAAGATGCACCCAAAGAGGCCTGCGCCAAGACACATCATAATTAAAACGCCAAAGGTTAAAGACAAAAAGAGAAATTTGCCCTGGTTGGTGTGGCTCAGTGGATTGAGCGCCGGTCTGCGAACCGAAAGGTCGCCAGTTCGATTCCCAGTCAGGGCACCTGCCCGGGTTGTGGGCCAGGTCCCCAGTTGGCAACCAATCAATGTATCTCTTGCACATCGATGTTACTCTACCTCTCTTTCTCCCTCCCATCCCCTCACTTTAAAAACAAAAATAGAAAATTTTTTATTGATTTTAGAGAAAAATCAACTTGTTCCCTGGTGTATAGGGACAACGCTCTAACCAACTGTGCTACCTGGCCAGGGCCTCAAAGAGAAAATACTAAAGCAGCAAGAGAAAAACAGTTATTTACAAGGAAGGTCCCTTAAGATTTTCAGCTGTTTCTCAACAGAAACTTTGCAGGCCAGAAGGAATTGACATGAAATATTCAAAGGGATGAAAAGCAAGAACCTACAGCCAAGATTACTCTACCCAGCAAAGCTCAGTTAGAGTCAAAGGACAGATAAAGAGTTTCCCAGACGAGAAAAAGGTAAAGGAGTACGTAATCACCACCAAAACAGTGTTACAAGAAGTGTTAAAGTGTCTTCTTGAAAAAGGGGGGGAAAGATAAAAAATGTGAATGATAAAATGGCAAGAAATACATGTCTATCAACAATTACTTTAAACGCAAATGGGTTAAATGCTCTAATCAAAAGACACGGTCGCTGAATGGATAAGGAAATAAGACCCTTCCATGTGCTGTCTATAAGAGAGTCACTTCAGACAGAAAGGCGCAGACTGGAAGTAAAGAGGTGGAAAAAGATATTTCATAAAAATGGAAGTGAAAAAAAGCTAGGGTAGCAAATACACCAGACACAAAATAGACCTTAAAACAAGAGACAAGGAAGGACGTAGCAGTTCCGCCTCTTGGTGTCTATGCAAAGAACCCAAAAATACTAAATTGAAAAGACATGCTCCTCCATCCATAGGTTTATCGCGGCATCATTCAAAACAGCCCAGGTGCAGGGACGGCCTGCACGTCCACCGTGGGTGAGCGGGTGGAGAGGAGCGCGTACGTACAAGGGGCACGGCCCAGCCACACAAAAAAGAATGCAGTCTTGCATCTGCATCGACATGGGTGGGCCTGGGGGTGTTGTGCTCAGACAGAGAGGGACCCATGCCACGTGGTTTCGTTTGTGTGTGGAGTCTAAAAAATAACAAGAGAACAGACGGACTCATAGGTACAGAGAAGACTTTAACGTGTGCCAGACGGGAGGCTGTTGGGGAGTGGGTAAAAAGGTGAGGGGATTAAAGATACACATCGGTAGTTAGAGACCGTCATGGGGATGTGAAGGACAGTCAGCACAGGGAGCGTAGTCAACAGTCTGTAAACACTGGTGTCGGATGGGGACTGGGTATGTAAGGTGATCACTCCGTAAGTTACATAAATGTCTAACCACTGGGTTGTACACCTGGAGCTAGTACAGTCGTGTACGTCAACAAATTGAAAAATCAATATTTCAAAAAAGAAAACAACCTACCCTCTTAAAAAAATGGGCAAAATATTTCAAATGACACCACACCAAAGAAAAGAAAAGTCGGCAGCCAAGCACTCGAAGGATGTCCAGCAGAGGTCATTAGGGAAACAGTGAGCCCACCGTGGGCTGTGTAGCTGGTGGGCAGGCGAGCTGCACGTGACTGCCTCTCCCCCAGGGCTCTCCCCTCCTGTTGCGGGGGTGCCCCGCTGAGCAGCAGCCTGTAGCAGAGCACGTGTTAGGGTCCAGGACACAGGCCTCTGATTCCTCCTAAGCTTCCGCCCCATCTTCTGTCTCTGGCAGAGGTTTGGAGCTGGCTCCACGTCACCGAGTTCAGTGATCCTGTGGGACTCTTCACATCTAACCTGGGGAGTACTGGGGGTGACTCAGACATCAGGCCTGGTGGACTTAGGGGCACCTTTAGTTCCAACAGCTTCTACCTTAGTGTCCTCTGTGGATTCAAGAGCTCCATGGAAGGACCAGTCATGTCATGAGTCACAAGGACCCCTGGGCTGGCCTCTGGCTCCTTGGAAAGTGCTCTCTTCTTTGTATCTGACTGCATGTGGCTTGACTCTAGGACATGCCTCTTCCTGGTGACCACTGTAGAGAGATGATCAAGGACCTTGACCATGTCCTTGAGTTTGTTTTAGAACTAAAGAAGAGTTAGTTATTGCAAAGGCGCTGCTACGTTAGGTGCCTCACTGGGATGGCCGAGCTAGCTGCTAATTCAGACATGTCAGCAGCCCCCAGGCTGATGGACTTCCTCCTGGGGCAGGGACAAGATGTTCTTTAGAAACTGGAAGAGGATTAAAGACCTCACAGAAAGCAGGTGATTGGTGAGAGGACCTGTCCTTTCCCATGCTCGCTTCCAAATTGTTGTCACCAATAAATGCAGCTTCAGAGGGAGCTCTCTGGCCCTGGGCGTGCAGGGCAAGGGTGAGCCCTGGCCACCTGCCTTGGCACAGAGCAGGCTGGGCCGGCGAGAGTGGCAGGAGGGCCCTGGGAGCCTGGCCTTTCACACGTGGTGCCTGTGTTGGCCGTGAAGTGTAGTTGGGGACCTGCCCATGTGGCTGTCGCAGAGGTGAGACTTGACAGTCCTCGGCGTTTCCGCCCATGCAGAGGTTTCCTGCTTGCAAGGGCTCCGGGTCACTTCTCCCTCCCCTGCCATGCCTCCTGCCTCTGCCCTCTGTCTGTGGAGACAGGTATTCCCAGCACCCCTTCCTGGCTCCCAGTACTCTGTGACTTGGTGCTAGTGGCCCATCACCCCTAGGTGAAAGGACCTGGGCGTGGCTCTCACATCTAGACACCTGGTCAGCACAAGTTCTCTTCCTACACACCTCATCCTGTGGGGATCATCGCTCAGCACTTCATGGTGAACACTTGAGAAACCCCACTGACTGGCAGGGCAAGGCGAGGTGTCTCCACCTCAGCACTGCTGACATTTGGGGCCAAACACCATGCTGCGGGGCTGGCTTATGTACAGCAGGATGTCGAGCAGAGTCCCTGGCCTCTACCTACCAGATACAGTAGTACCTCCTCACACACTTTTCCCCCGACCCCTCCTCCCACTGATGATCAGAAGTGTGTCTAGACATTGCTGAATGTCCCAGGGGGTGAGCAGTACAGAGTTGCCCCGGGAAACGCTCTTGGAAATGCCGGTCCCGGAACACGGCTTCCTTGCCCACCAGGTTTCCTGGGCATTTGCACGCAGCAGGTATCAGAGGGCTGCCACTCTTGAAGGAAGGTGTTTATAGTCACCCAGCACAGATGAGCCAGGGAAGGCCAGGCCCCCTCTCTGACACCTGCAGCAGGCAGAGGAGCACACCACCCATGTCACAGTAGAAAATGTTTCCTGGCCCATGATCTGCTGCTCTTGTGCTGTTACTGCAGTCAGTGTTCTTGATCTTCAGCCCTTCTCTCTCCGCCAAGATAGGACTGAGTCGAGCAGTGCGCTGCCTCATCCTCGTAGTGCTGTGGTGGCAGGCCTTGCCTTCTCATGGCACGAAGCGCCTGAGAGCAGCGGGTTTCTTCTCTCACAGATGGGAATAGCCTGTTCGACTCCATGGCCAGCGGGATGCGCCTCATTGTGAGCTGCATCTCCTCTTTCCTCATCCTGTCCCTGCTGCTTTTCATGGTCCACCGGCTACGCCAGAGGCGCCGGGAGCGCATCGAGTCCCTGATTGGAGCAAATCGTGAGTGCCCCAGCCCCTGCTGTGAGGACCACAGTGCAGGCCTGCTTGTGGCTGTGTCCCCACAGGCAGTGGGGACACAGGAAGCAGGAAGGGGCAGGGAGGGAGGAGAGGACGTAACAGAGGGTACCAAAAGGCCTCCCCACGCCCCCCCACCTGCTCCTGGGCTGAGGGCTCACCTGGGGTACCAGAGGAGCTCTTTGCTAGACCCAAAATCAGAGGCCATGGGCACGTGGATAAAGAGCACACTTCCAGTGCCAGCCGACTGCAGGCTCTCCTGCCAGGAGAGGGAGTAGCACATGCCTGCGGCCATAAGGCATGTAGTATGTCTCGGCCCCCTCAGTCCAATTTGCCTGCAGTGACGTAGGCCCCCAGAAGAACTTCTGAAATCACCCTTGTCCTAGTGAGCCAGCCGGGCTCCCCGGTCCTGTGCGGGGCAGGCAGGCAGGAGAGGCAGCAGGAACGCTGAGCAACCTCCCCAGCTTCGGTTAGAGGCCTTGGCGCCTCCCAGGGAGCCCGGTCGGATCTGAAGTCCCCACATCCACGTGGGCCGACAAGAGTTTTTCCTGAGACCTTCCTCAGTTTTCACTGAGCTGCAGGGCAGGCAGAAGTCCAAGGGGGTCATGGATTAGACACCCAGAAACATGTCAGAGTCTGAGGGGTGTGGCTGGGCTGGGGCACAGCAGGCAAACCTGTTGCATGCAGGTGACAGGCAGGGAGGTGCTGACAGGAGGGGCCTGGGCAAGTTCAGTGGGCAGCTAGGTACACAAGTGCCACAGTCGGGATGTCTGCACCCTGGGCCTGGGGGAGGTGGGCATCTTCGAGTGACATGACCCTGTTGCTTGTTTCTGGCTTCTGTTGCCCAGTGCACCACTTCAACCTTGGCCGGAGGATCCCCGGCTTTGATTATGGCCCAGACGGGTTCGGCACAGGCCTCACGCCGCTACACCTTTCTGATGACGGAGAAGGCGGGACTTTCCACTTCCACGACCCTCCGCCCCCCTACACTGCGTACAAGTACCCAGACATTGACCAGCCTGATGACCCACCGCCACCCTATGAGGCCTCCATCAACCCAGACAGCGTGTTCTACGACCCTGCAGGTGCTTCCCCCACAGCGGGAGGGAGCAGCCTGTCGCCAGCCACCTAGCCTGCAGGGCCTGAGGCCCCAGGGTCCTCCCCAATGCATAGGGCTGGGGTGCCCAGTGCACCCCATTCTTCCAGCCTTTTGTTGCTATCTCTGGTTTTCTCCTTAATGCGAACCATCTGTGAACAGGCTCTTCCCAGGGTCGCATGTACAGGTGACCACTGACAGTGGTCATGGTGCCCCTTGCATCCTTCCTGGGAACACCTATTAGCAAACAGCCCTCGGACACCCAGTCCTGGCTCTGGAGAGCTGGGGACCAGACATCGGCCCCGTGGGGGCAGGGCTGGCCCTAAGCCAAGCGCTGGGCTGTAAAGACACGTGTGCACAAGTGGTGAGCTGAAGAGACACCACGTGCCATCCCCTCGTGTCCTGAGGCAGCTTTGTGACATGGGAAGAAAACCATGGCTCTTACGCTGGGCCAGTTATTTGAGTATGTTCCTCCCAGGGCTGTGCAGCAAAGAAGGAATTGCAGGTGCCTTGCCCATTGCCTGGCTTGTCCCTGTCCCCAGTGCGCAGTGCAGATGTCCCACCCTTTCCATGTCTGTCACTCCCTATCTCACACACACACACACCCCACCCCCTCTCTCTGCCATACATCACAGGCTGTGTCCTGCCCCAGGGCGACTGGCTGTTCGCGTGCCCACGGCACAGCAGGTGGCACTGTGAGGCCAACGCTGCTGTTGTCTTTGTCCTGTTTGTTCATTTGGTCAGCTAGTACTGCCCCTGGGGGGTGTGGGCGGGAGAAATTTGGATTTGACCCTGGCCCTCAGGGCATTGTCCCCATCTGCTGTCAAGGGGACCAGGGTAGAACAAGCTTCCTGCCGGGGATGCTGCTGGGGGCCAGGCGCTCCACAGACCAGAGGAGCACACGGTCCCACGGCAGGACAGCAGGGCTGCCGGGACCGTGCGGGGTCAGCCAGGAGAGGGGACCATAGTGGGCCCTGAGAGCCTATGGTGCTGAGAAGCAGGCTCTCCCTGGTGAGTGGCTGCCGCAGACGAGAGGTCTGTGGCCCCCACGCCATGTGCGGGGCTGCCTGCTCTGGGCCCATCACGCTGTCAGGCTCTCGTCCCCAGATTCCAGCGGCAGCCCGCTAACTAACTCCCTCATGTCACATGAGCCCTGATCCAGCCCCCACTGAGTTTGGGAGGGTTTTCCCACCCCTGCTTTTGTTCCCCTTACTCTGTCAGAGTATGCACCCCCCACCACACACCGGCTGTCCCCTGCACCACGACAGCCTGCATCTGTGATGAGGGTGAGGGGTGCGCACAGCACAGCTTCAGCCTCGGTGGGACCATTCAGGCAAGAGAAGCGTCCCCTAGCCTGTCTCCCTGCCCTCTTCCCTCGTGTCAGCCCCCCACCTGCTGACACACTTCTCTCTCCTGCAGACGATGATGCCTTTGAGCCAGCAGAGGCCAGCCCGCCGACCCCAGGGGATGGTGACAGCGAAGGCGCATCGCCCCGGTGCCTGGAGCAGCCTCCGCCCACCACAGGGGTCTCCCTGGCAGACCTGGAAGACTCCGCTGACAGCAGCAGCACCCTGCTCATGCCTCCTGACCCTGCCCAGAGCGGGACCCCCCCGGCCACAGAGGCACTGCCAGGGGGTGGCGGCCACAGCCGCAGTTCCCTCAACACCATGGTGTAGAGGGTGCCCAGCCCACTGCCCCAAGGGGCATGGAGCACCTGTTTGCTGTCAGGAAAACTGGTTCCTAGGGAGACTTGAAGGGCCCTATGTGAGCCTGGACTCAGCTGCACTGCTGCGCCCCCTGGAGGTGTGCATGTGCGCTTAGAGACTGCGCCAGCCTCCCGAGGGAGCAGGCACCTGCGCCACAACTCCTTGAGGGCTTCATACCATGCGTAGCTTTGGGTCACTGTCTTTTTCTTTTTAAATGACAGAAGAATGACAAAGATTGTTCATATTACACGTTTCAGAAGTAGGGAACAAGGAAGGCACTGCGGGCCTGGGCAGGGGCCAAGCCACCCCGGGCCTTGGTAGGCTTGCTCACTGCAGCACGTCATCCAGAGGAGCCTGCCACCCAGCCACCAAGCCCCACAGCTGTCACCATGGTGTGCCTCGCTGGCCACTGCTCAGGAAGGTGCTTCGGGCCACCAGTGTGTGTGGACTGTTGGGGTTGGCTGGGCAGTGAGTGTGCTGCTGGGCAGGCGGCGCTGGAGGGTGCCACAGTGGCTGCTCTGGGGGTGGTCCCTTCACAGGTCCATCTTGAATATCAAGGGTGACGCTGCCCGGGCTGGAGGCTGACTTGGGACTCTGGTCCCAAGACCCTAAGAAGGGGAGCTTGGAAGGAGGCTGAAATCTCCACTCTGTCTTTCCAACTGGGCTCTGCAAAGCCCAGTCCTGTGCCAGAAAGCCCCATCCCTAGTCCTTGGGATTTCTCCCCAGCATCGCTGTGCATGGCCCCTGGAGGCAGCTCTGGATCTAGGCTGAGGCCGTTAGCCATGCATGAGTGTCCTAGCCCTGGACCCTCCACTGGGGCTTGGGGCTAAGCTGGCTCCTCTCTGTTACCCTCTGGAGCCCCCCTCCTGTTCAATTCGACCCTGGGCCTGGCCTGCCCCCACTCCACTTTTTGTGCCATAAAGGGTTGTTTCTTTGGGGAGGTGGCTGATGTTAAAGTCCTGGCCTGTGTCCAGCTCCGGAAAGTCCACTTCTTGCATGCCACCGCCATTGCTAGAGCCCAGTGCCCGGTGGCTGCATGTCCCCTTCCTGTCCTCTGCAGCACAGGGTGCCAGGTGCCTGCCTAGGGGCCTTTTGATGGAGGGACCCTGTTGCCTACTCCTGGGCACTGGTCTTGTCTCCTGACACCAGGCTTTTAGCATTTCTGAGGTTTGGAGATTAAGCGGGTTCTGTGCGATTTTTCAGCACATCCATGTCTTTTCTATGTGGAATGTCTAGGTCTTTTTTGTGTGCGTGTGTCTGTATCCGTGTGTGTCTAGCTGGTGGTGGTACATGGGAACTCAGTCCTCGATTTCCTGGACCAGCCGTGGCCATGGGCGGCCCTGGGGCTGAGTCTGTGCCTCTTCGGAGAGCGCAGAGCCTTGCTCCTGGTCCCCCTTCCAGCTGCTCCAGACCAGCACGCAGCGAGGGAGTGGGTGCTGCTGTGGTGGCGGGCCTTGGAGCACAGTTCGGTCCTGGACACATTATCACACTTCAGTTGGAAGGCTCGTTCTGTTCTTCCAGTATGGAATGAGATTCTTGGGTGGCCCCACAGGCCGGGCGGAGACGTGAGTTTTGTCACCTAACTCCATGTCCTTGGGCTCGGCCCACGGGGGAGGATGGTATCCTGGGCACATGTGCCCCACGCCAGCTGCTGAAAAAGCAGGAAGTACATGGTGCCATCAGTGTGTGTCGGGCGCAGGGCAGCTGCGTCCCAGAGCAGCAGTCGCAGGCCTTGGTGCTGGATGAGGGTCCTAAGTGGGCCTCTTTTGAAGTGACCACCCTAATGGAGCCCCATAGAGTTTGGCCCTCAAGCACAGGGTTCCTCTGGCCCAGGCCCCAACTGTGTGTACAAGGCAAGGTGGCTGGTACTAGATGTGTGGAACTGGGGGACTTCCTTTGCAGACCAAAGGACTGCTGGGAACAGGCAGGGAAAAGGTACTAAGAAGGTGGCCTAAAGCAGACCATGGGGGCTACAGAGGGGGGACTGCCTCTGGACTGGCCAGGGCTCTGTCCAAGGGTGTCCAGCCCACTGGCATCCTTGGACTGGGCAGAAGCCTCCCTGCTGCCCAGTGTCCCCGGGAGCTGAGCTCTGCTGGAAGGCAGTTGTGAGAGCATCCAGGGGAAACCTGTGATCTACCCAGCTGATCTTGGCCTTCTGTCTAGTTGCCACCCTTTGTGAGATCTGATTGTGTTCCATGGTCCAACTCTGGCTGAGGCTTGTGTCCCGGTGAGAGGCGGGTTTTTCTGCCCCACCCACACTGGGCCTCCAGAGGGACAGGCCGAGGTCTTGGGAGGGGCCTCCTGCCCCTCGACCTGACCTGCCTGGTGGAAGTGGGTCGAATCTGTACATTGTCTCAATGCCTGTTTTTCATGTTTTCCTTTCCCTGAGGGTTTTTAGTTTGGGTTTCTTTTTGGTTGGGTTGGCACTAATCCTTAAGATGCTGTGAGAACCATTTCATCCAAATGCCAAATAAATTTGTGTTCTGGAAGAAAAGTAGTCCTTGGTGTGGCCCTTGTTGGGGTGGGAGGCTCTGGTCAGGCTGGGGCCGAGGTGCAGGTGCGAAGGTCAGCGGGAGGGGTGGGTGTTGGGCCATCTGTGGAAACTAGGGCCCAGCTTGGGGCTCCGAGACCCCTCTGTCCCTTTTTTTCTCAGGCAGTGGTCCTTCCAATAATTTCCCAGTACGTGATGTGGGGAAAAGGGGGCACCCAGGGGACTCGACCATGGACAGGTCTTCGTGCTCACCTTCCAGACCCAGCTTCTGGCCAGACTGCTGCAAGCCAGGGTAGGGGAAGGATCGGGGTTACGAAAGGAGCCAGTGGGTCCCTTGGCGGAAATAGGAGCTTCAAGGAGGTGGCCCCTCATTCCTGGACACATCTGTGAGATGGCAGTCTGTCCTGGGCACCCTAGGCGCTGTCAGCACTGTGGACAGCTCCACACTGCTGGGTGTGGCGCCCCCCATTTCCTACTGGGAAGATTGGAAAGAGGGGCCTGATCCTGCTCACCCTGGAGGGCACACTGGCGCCAGGTGTGCAGCTCTCTCTAGACCATGTCGCCTTCTCTCTGGGCCACACTGAGAGTAGAAGAGAGCACCACAGCCCCACCTTCCAGGACAGCAAACAGGCATGGGCCGCCTGGGGTCCACTCCACAGCTGCCGAGGAAGTGCAGCGCCCCTACCTGGGCTGTGCTTCCCACAGACCTGTTGGGTGGGGTGGCCCTTGGGAGGGGGCCGTGTAAAGCAGAGCTCCATGGCACACCAGGTCTGCAGGGGGAGCCAGTAGGAGGGTGTCTGGTCTTGGGGTGTCTCACCCCCAGTGAAGAAGAGATATCCTCCTGCGCCCTCCCTATTCCAGCCCCTCAAGTCAAGGACACTAGGATCCAAGGTGCCTTCCCCCTTGAATTTCTGTCCTTGTTGGTGGCCTTGCCATGTCATTCTTGGTCCCCAGCCACTGTTTCTTTCCTCATCTCCAAATGGGCATCTTTATAGCTCCCATTCCTAGGACGGTTACTTGTTGGGGGTGGGGGGAGGCTCTGTAAAGCCTTAGCTCCGGGAAATGCTGGCGGTCATTACTGCACGTCCCTGGTGAGCCCGGAGCTCCTTTTTCCCTGCTGTCGCCCCTGCCTGGGCACCACCCCTCTGATCCACTCCAAAAGCCCACAGAGTGTAGCCACGCCCCTGGCCCACCGGGCTAATAAATACGCAGCTGCCTGACCGTGCCCTGGGCTAGACCCCCAGGCTCACGGAGAGTTTTCTTTGCTGCAGCAGCCTCTAGGGGGGCACAGGGTCTGGGCCTTGTCCACACCACCCCTCGTCTGGCCCTGACCCTCTCGCTCAGGGCTCTCCTGCGCCTGCGGCTCCACCTGTGGCTCGGCTCTGGCAGGGACCCTAGAATTGAGACTCCACCTTGTTCCTGCAATAAACAGTACACAAAGTGACCTTGGCTTCCCGTGGCTGGACACAGGAGTGTGAGAACACTTTGCCTCTCCCACAGAACTGGAATTCTTAAACTCACTGAGGCCTTAGTGTGCCTATTCATCCAAGGGGGAGACCCTTGAGTGACCCTCTTCCCCTACCCCATCACAGTCGGTCTCAGAACCCCCAGCTCTGTCTCAGAGGAAGAATTTGCCCCCCACTCCCAACCTACACATTATGTCTGAATCCGCTGGTCAGATGGAAGGATAAAAGCAAGTTCTAAAAGCAGCACCTGCTAAAGCCTAAGATTACCCATTTTATTTCAAAAACGAACTGGCGCCCACCCCAGGCCACGGTGAGTGGTTAAATGAGGACTCCAGATAGTTTCCTGGGAAGTTAGAAGCGCCGGCTCCAGGACTCGCTGCAGACTACCCTGTGGGGTGGGTCCTGGTGACCCTCGGGGTGGTTAGGCTGTGGAGTCTGAGTATACATGACACTTTCTGAAGAGACACTGGTGTCCAGGTGACTGCCTGTGGCAAAACTAAGTCAAGGGTAAGTGCCCTCGGTGTCACTGTCCAAAGCAGAGTGCACATGTAGCTGCTGGCCAGGTGTGGCTGTGCCAGTCTGTGCTGTCCCATAGGGGGCTGGGTCTGGCAAGCAGCAGAGTGAAGCTGGCCAGAATCGGGCTGCTGTCCAGTTGGTGGCCTGTGGACTGTGGTTGTACATCAGGGTGACAGTGACCTGAGAGATACTGTGTTCAGGGGACAATGTCCCAGCAGCCCACCTGTCCCAGGTGTCCGCTGCTTGCTGTGTGGGTCATACTTTCTACCTCAGTGCATGGAGGCCCTGCCTCCTCTGCAAGGCTCTCTGCAACCCCTCCTCCTAGCCCAGGAGTCCCACCTGCTACAAGCCCTCGGCTCTCCCCAGAAGCTGACACACGCCAAGACCAGATCTTCCCCCAGCTCCAAGGCCAAAAGGGGCTGCACGCCCCCTCCAGGCTGGACTCAGTCTCCAGCAGTGATCGCCGCGCTGAGCCATCCGCACTCTCCCGACGCCATCCGCCCGCCACACCCGAAGCCGGTGTGCCAGCAGGCAGGCAGCGTCGGAGGACCCTTCCTCTCCGAGCTACTTCCGCGAGGGGGCAGATCTGTCCATTCGCCCCTCTGGCCGGTGGCGCCTCCAGCTTGGCCCATCCTCCGAGCGGCCGCCCTCAATCTCCGCCGCCCTGCGAAGCCCCGGGGGGCACCGGCGTCTTCTTGAGGTTCTTCCGGGCCGGGGCCCGGGTCGCGCCGCCATTGGCTGGGCCGTCCGAGGGGTCGTCAGTGGGCCTGGTGACCTCGGCTAGGGCGTTCACGGCGCCGAGCGCCCGCAGCAGGCTCTGGCCGCGGAGCACGGCGCGGGGCTCGCGCCGAGCAGGTGGCGGCTGGGGCGGGGCAGGCAACAGCGCGCGCAGGGCCTCCAGCTCCGCCTGCAGCTCCCGGCGCAGCGCCTCCAGCCCCGCGCCCAGCTCCGCGCGCACGGCCGCCAGGCCCTCCTGCAGCCGCCGCTCGCTCACCTCCAGGACGCCCGCTGGGTAGGTGGCCCCGATGCGTGGCTCCCCGCACACAGAGCACACAGAGCCTCGGCTGCGCGTGTCCTCCCGCTCCACGGCCCCCGCCTCTCTGGCCCCGGCCGCAGCCGCTGCTCCCGCGCGCCCCACCAGCCGCAGCAGGCGGGGAGCGTCGGCCCGCGCCTCTGCCTCAGCCCGGAGCTGGCCCCGCAAGCGAGCCAGGCGGCCGGGGGCGCGAGCTTCTTCGGGGACCGGCCCATTGGGCTGAGGCCCCGGGTCCCGCCGGCGGTCCACGCCGCGCCGCATTGCCGTGCTCGCGCCGTAGGTGCTGCGAGCCTGGGCCCACGAGCGCCCGGACTCCGCCGCCATGCATGCGTGCTGCTGCCGCCACCACCGGCTCCACCAGCGCCCGGCTTGGCCGGGAGCCCCAGTCCGCAGCCTAGCGACCGCTGGGGCCCGGGCAACACGCGTTGGAGAGGACCCTCGGGAAGGCTGTGGGAACATCCAGGCCTCCAGGGATCCAGCCTGGGGCCGGGAGAACCCCGGCAAGGCCCAGACCCCAGGGGGCCCTGGGAGGGGCAGCGGCGCAGGCATCAGTGTTGAACTTGTCCGCGGGGACGACCTGCTGGTGGGTCCCAACAAAGGACCTGGACCAGCTTCTGGGCAGAGGTGATAGGGACCGAGCTCACACCCTCTACATCACAGTCAGGGGAAGCAAGTGCGGTCGAGCACCCAGCAGCCCTCCTTACTGTCTGGGAGCGACCTCCTTCCCTATCATAGTCCAGGCCACTATTACCACCCTGCTCCGTCCCCCACAGTCCACGCACAGCGCAGGAATTCTCCTTGTTATGGCACGTCCCCTCAATTCAAGCTCTTCGGACTTCTCCCCATCGCTCTAGTGGTGCCCGGCGCTCAGGAGGCGTTGGAGGTCGCAGCCCACCTCCCACTGCGGGGCCACATCTTTTTAACCTCCCACCCAACGGCCTTCTGCATCCCTCTGGGTGTTCGCTTAGGCAGGTTCTCCTGCCTGGAACGTCCCCCCACCCCCACTTGCCCGGCCAACCTCATTCATCCGCCTTCTGCATGCCAGCCTTCCTCGACCACTCCACACCCACCAGGTAATCAGGCCCCTTGCCCAGCACCCCTCACAGTGGGTTTCAGTGGCTTTCTGTTCTCTGTCCGCCTGGATCCACAGAAGAGTCCCTGAGTGCCAGGCTGGACCACATGGTACTTAGTGCTAATCATGCTGAATGTGGGATGGAGGAGTAGATGGGTGAGGGAGTCTAGGGTGAGGGTCCTCTGTAGGGTGGGCCTCCTCGACACCTTTCCCACCCACCCAGGGCAGCCTGTGTACCTGCTTCACCTGGCCTTTGAGGCCCTTATAGCCATCCGTGCTGCCTTTTCTGTCCCTGCCACCTTCCCTGGGAGCCACCCCCAAGTGCACCCTGTCCTTTCTCACCCCAGGGCCTGGTGCCTTCAGGCGGACAGTGCTGCCCATCGCAGGGCTAGGGGCAGTGCAGCTGTGGGCCCTCTGGAGGGCAGTATTCCCACCCGGCATGTTGTTCTCAATGCACCCGAGGGGCTAGTTAAGGCTCTGGGTGCCATGGGGCCTCCCCAGCAATTGTGGAGAGGGAGGGCCTGGCAGGGCTCCAGGCTGGGCTGGGATCCCAGGGCCCACAGGGGCCTAGCCTTATTCAGCTTGGTGGGCGGGGTAGGGGGAATGCTGTGGACCCAGTTCACCGGCAGACCTGGCCCCAGCCCCTGTGGAGAGGCCTATGTCCCCTCTGCTTGTTGGTTGACTGACTCACTCAGTTGTTCGCTGCAGCCTGTCTCTCTGGCAGGTGCAGGGGAGGTGAGAAGTTGGCCCTCCGTCAACCCCTCAGACCGCCCTGTTCCTGCTGAGTCACCTGGCCTGCTGGGACCTCCAGCATCTGGTTCTGCGAATCCCTGGAGCCTCATTAACCATCCCCTGCTCCCTCCCGCAGTAATTAAAATGCTGCTGGCAAAAGAGCCCCAGATCTCCTCCCCAGCCTGTGGAGCCAGGCTGTGTGACCTGTGGGGCTCTGCCCTCTCTGAGCTCAAATGGAGACCTCATGGGTGAAATGAAGGAGTCCCCTAAGATACCCAGGAGGGGTCGACCAAGAGGCTGAGAGTGTGGGAGAGGGTTTGGGAGAGACCCCAGATGTGCTGACCAACATATGTGGCTGTGGGAGACCAGCAGGTGCGGCTATGAGAGTTGGGAGGGGCGAGGTCAGGCTGCCGGGGTCCCCGGAAGCCTGGGCGGACAGAGACTGTGCTGTCTCCAGCTGTGAGTCTGATGGGGGGAGGGTGTGGGGGTGATGGGAACAAAGCCTTTGCAGCAAGGAGCTCAGGTTCCCGCAGGGGCTGCAGCTTGTGGCGGAGGGTCCCAAAGCCATGAGTGTGCAGAGGACACTGCACAGGAGCAAGCACAGAGTTGGGAGGGCTGCCAAGGTATGGGTGAGGGGGGAACAGGCAGGTGTGATTAACATGACCCTGAGCCCCTGTGGTCAAGTGCAATCAGGATGGAGAGAGAAGTAAGTTGTGACCTGGTCCGAGCTTCATGGATGGAAGGGCAGGGGCAGAAGCTGAGGACCAGAGACGAGGAGGTGGGCAGGGGAGCCCCCCTCCTGGCTGGCTGGTCAAAGCCGAGGTAGGTATAGTCCCTACAGGGCAAGAAGCAGGCAGAGAACTACTTTCAGTTTCCTCCTGGAAGCTTCTCACAGCCCAGCGGCTCCTGCACGGAGGAGCTGACTGGGGCCCAGCGCAGGGCCCAGCTCCTTCCCAGTTTCATGCCTCCTCTCTGTGCCCAGGGCCAGGGGCCAGGCCGGTTCTCGGTGGGGAGGCTGGTGGTGAGAAGCCATTAGCTCCTGGGACTGTCCTCAGCCTCGCCCTGTGCATTCAGGCCATTAGGGCCTTGCCACCCATTAACTCATTAACAGTGGGGGCCTCAGCAGGGCAGAGGAGAGAAAGCCCTGGGGAGGAGAGGGGCAGTCCCTCCAGGTGACTTAACTGCTGTCACTCTTGCACTCCGTGGCCATTAAACCCTGGCTGCCACCTGGAGAGGAGGTTTTACTTCCAGAAGCCGAGAGCATCTGGGAGCCAGGAGAGAGTTCAACAGGCAGGCCTTGCGTGTTACAGGGCTCTGGTGGCCTCAGAAGGGGCAGCGGGGCAACTGGGGTGACTGTAGTCTCAGTCATCCGGGTGACACCAAAACAGTGGGCGTTTGTGCTGCCTGTCTCCACCAGAGCCAATAAGCAGACGGGGGTTGAATCTTCACGGGCGCTGTATCCAGAGGGCCAGCGATGTGAGGACACGGCCGGTTATGTGCCCTCACAGACCGACTCACGTCTCATTTCAAGCCGACATTTTTTTATAAGGAGAAGGAGAGGGTAGGTAAGGGGTTTGGAATTCAGGAAAAAATGAATTAGATAAAAGTGGCAGTCTAGTAATTTCTCTAGCATCCTTTCTTCTGCTGATGGGTGACTTTTTATCTGCGTCCTGGTCGGCTGATGTTCCCTCCCTGGAGCACAGCGGCTCAGATACCACCTTGATGGCTGGCAGCCCTCCTGGGTGCAGAGGTCGAACAGCATGGGGTCTCCTGCAGTCATCGTAGGTCCGGTCCTACGTTTCAGTTCCGGGAACAACAGCTTTCTACATGCACTAATTATCAAGCCTATTACTTACAACTTCAAGCTAAAAAATTTTAACTCCTTGAGTTCCCCTATCAAGGGGAGCACATGGAAACACAGATCCCCGGGTCCCCCAACCCCTCAAGGTGCTTGAGGGCACCTGGTCTTTCTCTTCTCCAGCTGTCCGCACACCAAGCTCCACCACTGGTTCTCTGTGAAGCAGGGGATATGGAGGTGGGGGTTGAGGTCCCTGAAGCTGGCCAGGCAGCACCCAGCAGGCTCTGAGGGTGTGTGTGAGAAGCAGCACACTGGGCAGGGAGGGGCCCAAGGGCTGAGCTAGATGGGACCTCTGTGCAGGTCACAGGTTCTCAGACCTGCCTCCAAGGGAGACCCCCAGGGGAGCAGGGAGCATGGCCTGCCCTGAACAATCAGCCACCAGGGTGGGATAGGGGTTAGTCTTGGATCTGGTCCTGGAAGGGGAAGAGGGTGTGGGCTGAGGGTCTGGGGTGGGGGCTGCTGCTCTCCCTTCTGGTCAGGGACTCTGACCCTCAGCACAGATGCCTAAGTACACACCCCCACCCATCTGCCGCTGCAAGTGTGCCACTTGCTCCGGGGGGCAGGCTGGCTGGGCCTTTGGAGGGTGAGCGTATGGGGCCGGCTTAGCTAGGGCCTGGACCCTGTGCGCTGGATGCTTAGGAAGGAAAGGCTGTCGTGCCATTTGTGTCCCCAAAGTGCAGGCCATAGGGCAGGGCCTCAGCTGACTCAGCCACAAGGTCCTTGCTCAGGACTCAGTTCTGGGCTAGTTCTTCCTGTCCTACCTCTGGCCACCCTGTTGCCTCGCCTCAGTTTCCCTACGTATCAGACCCCAGGATGAGACTGCTGGCCAGGAGATGATAAGGGTGGGTGGCAGAGGTGACGCAGGCTGGGAGAACATGCAGTGGCCAGAGGCCCGTGACCTAAAGGGCAGGTCTATTGACTCTGGAAGGCCCTGAGCTGCAGATGGCCTGTCTTTTAAAGAAGGGACCAGAGAGGAGAAGTGACTTACTCTAGGTCTTATCTCAGGGTCTGGGGCTTCCTGTGGGGGCTGGCCTCTGGCACACCTTGCCCCTGCACAGCCACCAGGCCCTGGAACTCTGTGCTGGCCTCCTGGAGACTCTGGTGTCTAGGCGTTCGCTGGGGACTGTCCTGGGACAGGTGGCTTCTGGGAGGGCAACTCATTACCTAGTAATGGCCTTGCCTGACCTCAGTAATGAGCTCACTACCTGATAATGACCTTGTTTTGCTGGTGTCAGCAGCCGGAGAATGTCAGGCCTGGGGAGGCTCTGACCAGTCTGGGCCATGGCTCTCTAACCTGCCCCAAATGGGCATCAGGCCTTCCAGCCTTGGTATGTGCCCTGAGGGCCTGGACTTGGCTTCTGGTGGGACGGCCCCGGGTTCTGACTGTCTCCCTGCAGCTGGGAGCTAGCCCTCTGACCATTCTCTGTCTCACGTACTGGCTCACAGAGTGGGCAAAAGAGCGTCTGTATGGGGCAGAGTGGGGACGGCTGCCTCAGAGGGACATGCCCGGCCCACACAGGGGTCCTCGGGGTTCCCCTTCTCCAGCCAGCTGGACTGGTCTCATGTCAAGGCCATCCTCATGACCACTGGCACCTGAGTTGACCATATTCTGTTGTTCTCCTGCTGGGGTTGGGAGGAGAGTCCTCGAGAGCCGAGTCAGCGTGCCCCATTCGGGTCCCCTCCACCTCCCTGTGGCCAAAGGTCACTGCTCTGTTCTCTTCTTTGATCTCTCAGTAGCACCGAGGCAGCTGGCATCCCTCCTGGTCCTTCGTTCCATGCCACCCCTCCCCACTGGGTCACCATACCCTTACCTGCCTCACTTCTCCAGGCCTCAGGTTTCACCCTCACCCTCTCAGAGCAAGCCTGTTAAACCTGTCTGATTAGGGCCAGATAACTCAGTTGGTTAAGCATCACCCTGATGGGCCAGGACTGTGAGTTAGGGCACATATAAGAATTAACTAATGGCCCTGGCTGGTGTGGCTCAGTGGATTGAGCGCTAGCCTGTGAACCAAGGGGTCGCTGGTTTGAATCCCAGTCAGGGCACATGCCTGGGTTATGGGCTGGGTACCTAGTGGGGGACGTGCAGGAGGCAACCGCACATTGATGTTTCTCTCCCTCTCTGTCTCTTTCCCTTCCCCTCGCTCTAAAAATAAATAAAATCTTAAAAAAAAAAAAGAATTAACTAATGAGTACACAAATAAGTAGAACGACAAGGTGATGTTTCTCTCTGAACGACAAGATGACGTTTCTCTCTGTCTCCCCCTCCCCCTCTCTTCTGCTCTCTCTCTAAAAAGCTGACAAAGCTTATTAAACTTACGTTACAATTACTTTATACTTCAGTCCCCCCATTGAAATTTCTTTCATGACAGAGATTCAGCATCTTTATTTCAGGCTAAGAAATAAGAAATGGAACCAAAGATTCAAATCTGAAGCAAATTATTTCTGAAGAATTTTCCCATAGAATAGTAGAAAAAGTCAAATTGGATGGCATTTTGTATCGCTCAGATGAAGTCTCGGATTTTAATGACTACAGGGAATCAATGGAGAACCCACCCAGTTCGAGTGGAATCATATCCTGTGTGGTCTTTTGTGACTGGCTGCCTTCACTTAACATAATGTTTTCCAGGTTCATTCATGTTGTAGCAGGTACTTTATTTCTCATTATTGGTGGATAACGTTCCGTTGGATATTCCACATTTTATTTACGAATTAAGCATTTGATGGACATTTGGGTTGTTCCCACTTTTTGGCTGTTATGAACAATGCTGCTAATGAATGTCCATGTACAAGCTTTTGGGTGGGCACATGTCTTCATTTATCTTAGATACATTCCTAGGAGTGGAATGAGGGTCATGTGATAACTCTATTTTTAACCTTTGAGGAACTGCCAGATTGTTTTCCAAAGCATTTGAAATATTTTATATTCCCACCAGCAGTGGATGAGGGATCCAATTTTTCCACATCCTTGCCAACACTTGCTATTATCTCTCTTTTTGATCACAGGTATTCGAGAGGATGTGAGGTGGTATCTTATTGTAGTTTGAGCATTTCCCTGATAGCTAATGATGCTGAGCATCTTTTCATGCAACTTCACCTCTGTACCATTTTTCCTGACTGTGCCCTAGATTTAATCCTTGCCTATAGGTCATTTCTTAATTTTAGCACCCTTTGCTATCTGGGAAGGCTGGGAATTTTCAAACCCAGCAGTTCCTGGCTTCTTTTATTTAAAAGCAGATTTAGCTCCTCTCCTATTTTACTACAGGCAGCAAGAAGCCAGGAGGCACCTTTCACACCATGGCAGGAACTTTTCCCAGCTGCATCGCCTACTTCTTTACTTTCCACGATACTGTGGGCAGCTGTGTTGCTCAACTTTCTGCCACAATTTAACAAGGATTTCCTTCTCTCGTTTCTTAAAACATCTTTCTCCCTTTCCTTTATATTTTTTAGATTTTATTTATTTATTTTTAGAGAGAGTGGAAGGAAGAAAGAAAGAAAGAAAGAGAGAGAGAGAGAGAAACACCGATTCAAGAGAGAAACATCAATTAGTTGCTTCTTGTACATGCCCCAGCCAGGGATGGAACCCAAAACCCAGGCATGTGCCCTGGCCAGGAATCAAACCGGTGACCCTTTGCTTTGCGGGATGACACCCAACCAACTGAGCGACACCAGTCAGCGCTCCCTTTCCTTGGAGCTCTTATTCAAAGTCTCCTCAAAGACCATTAAACTTCTAATAGATCCTTCAAAGGGGTTTATGCTTTCACTACCACTTTTCTCAAAGTCCTTCTTGCTTCTGACCTCTTCTGGTTCCAAAGCTCCTCCCACATTTGACTTTTCATTTCCATAGCATCCTATTTCCAAGTACTGGATTTAGTTATCTGCATTAATCACATGTACTACTTTTATCTGTATTTGTTATCTATTGCTGTACAACAGATCACCACTAAATTAGTGACTTAGAACAACAATAAACTTCGTTATTGTATACCATGTCTGAGAATCCTGTGTTGTTCTGGCTCGGCTTATCTCATAAGGTTGCAGTCGAGATGTCACTGGGGACAGGCATATCCACTTCCAAGATCACTGTGGGTGGCAAATCGTTGCAGTTTCTCGCCAGGTGGACCTCTCCACAGATGGCTAGAGGATCCTTAGGATGTGGTGCTGGCTTCCCCAAGAGTAAGTGATCCAGGACAGCAAGGTTGAAGCTGCAATCAGTGTCTTTATGACCTAGTTTCATGATTCACATACCGACATTTCCACAATATTCCTTTTGTTACACAAGTCAGTTCTATTCATTGTGGGAGATGCTACACAAGGGTGTCAATACCAGGAGACAAGATTTAGAGGGCAGCAGTGGAGGCTAGCCACCACAGCAGGGGAGGCCGGGGCACAGCTGTGGTGTGCTGATGCTGGCTGCGCAGAGCTTGTGGCCAAAACTGAGCCTGGGGTCCGGGTGGCAGTGTTAGAGCACTGTGTCAGGTTGGGCCACTACCCAGCCCCTGAGGGTGGATGGAGGTCAGAGTCACACCTGGTCTGAGAGCAGAGCTGGAGCTTTACCTTCTCCTCTCCCTACCCTCACCGGGGTCCCCAAGGGCCTCTCGCCAGAAGAGGCAAGGTCCCTGGGCAAGCCGCTGGAAAACCCTCTGATGGCCTACCCACCACCTCTAGCATCCCAAGAGGCGGGGACCTGCGCCTTTCTGCAAAAATGGAAGTGAGCCAGAGCCAACCTGACTCCACTGGAGACACCCACACAGATAGGACAATTCCACGTTCCTGGGCACCCTCTTCTGGATACCCCTCCAATTAGACAAGCAGCGGCCAAGCACGCACCCACAGACTGACAACCCCCACCTCAGCCCCCAAGATACTGCCAGCAGAGGCGGGCTGTGGATCGACAGGTGGGGCGGGGCCGGAGTGCACGGTTTCTGGCCCCGGAACTACATTTCCCAGAAGGGTGTGCCACACGCTCGTCGGGGTCGCGACGTCAGAGCAGCCCTGGTGCCCCGAAGCTCTCTGGGAAATGGAGTGCGCTGCCTGCGCGGTGCAAAGGCTCAGGGGAGTAGTAGTTTGCGTCTGGCCCGCGCAGGCGCACTTTCCCACGGCGCCCGCTGGGCTCCTTTGTTGTGGCCGTTGTCTTTTTGTGGGAGGCGGGTGGGCTCGCTAGCGTATCCGTCCGTCTGTCGGTCTGTCTGTCCGCTCCGGAGCCTGTCTGCTGGCCGTGCTCCGCGCCCATTGACTCCGGGTGCTTCGGTGGCAGAGCCCCAGGCCTGCCTGGCCCCGCGCGCGGTCCCCGGGAGGAGTGTGACAGTCTGCGTGGGGCGCGGCGATGGGGCGTGCGCGCAGCCTGGGGTGTGGAGTTCCTGCTGAGCTTGCCTGGTCCCGACCTCGGCGGGGCGTAGGACCAGTGTGACGGTGCAGCCGGGAGTGCACGCGCAACCCCGCGGGGCTCCCCTACAGGCCGCTGTCCCTGAGCCCCAGGAGCAGGACCCGCTTTCTGGGCCTGGCCTGGGGCCCAGGAGGCTGCAGAGCTGCCCACGCCTCCGGGGGACGCTGCCAAGGGCCGCCATGGAGACCCCTGCCCCGAAGCCCCAGGAGACAGGTACAATCGGCTTTTAGTCAGTGGGTCTGTGGGTTTGCAATTAAGATTGATCCTCAAGAGAGGTCGGGCTAGTTTCCCAGAAGCAGCAGCAGAACCAGGCCTCCTGCCTTTTCACCGTGCACAGCCATTTATTTGTTCCCACTGTCTCGAACATGCTTTGAGAGGAAGGGAATGGCAGTGTTTTTCATTATCAGTTGGTGGTCTGACACTGAGCGGCAGAATTAGGCCCTGATGTTGTATAAGATTGTGCCAGACATTGGGGCTCGCTCCCCACTTCGAGGGGGCAGTTCCTGACCCCTCTGATTCTCCCGGGTGCTAAGGGTGGGGTGGTTTTTAGCTCAGACAATGCCCCTGATGGTTAGGGCTGCACAGCCCGCCCTTACTCTTTTCTCTTCCCCAGCTCTGTCCTCGCAGGACCCTGCTCCTCTCAAAGGGAATCCAGAGAAGAAATTGGGCCAACGTCTCCTGGAAGCCAGATCTGAGGTGAGTGGTGTCTTTTCTTCCTTCTGAACATCTTGTTCTTTATGGAGGGTGTTAGCAGCTTCCTTCCCCTGCCAAGGATCTTCAGTCACCCAAACTCCCTACCCCCATGCTCCCCCCACCCCAATCTGGGGGCCTGCTCTCCTGCCCTCAGAAAGCCCCGTACTGCTTTCGAAGAGCTCCAGTTGAAGAGAGTCCAGGTGATGCCCCAGGGTGGCCTGAAGATGAGTGTCCCGTCCAGCCCCATTCAGTTCAATGGGTGGGTCGGGTGCCCAGGACATGTGTGCCCGCACTGTGCCAGGAGCTCCGAAGAGTGATTTTAGTGGAACTCCAGCAAGTAGGTCGCCTGAGATTACTTCGTTTGTCTCCACTTGAAGACCCAGGCACTGTTTGTGGCTGCTGGTCCTTGTTTGGGGGAGGTTTCTGGCGGAGCAGCTGGTATGGGACAGTTAAAGGAGGGTTGTATTGCAGCACTGGGGTAAGAGTGGGGGCAGGGGTGCGCCCCTTTGTGCTGTTCCTCTGTTCTGGGCCCCTGGCCTGGGGCCTGCATGGAAAGCCTGGAGTTTTAGAGGATGGCGCCTCAGCAAGGGATTGCCCTGGGGCTACTTCAGGGAAGCAGGGCCCGGGCCCCTCCTTTCACTGACTGCCGAGACTGCCCCTGCCCATCCCGGTGTTTAGGAGAGCACAGCTGGTAGGGAGAGTGTGGGGTCGCCCCCTTAGCTTTCTTTTGATGAGTGTTCATAGGGCATATATTTCCCCATTCCTTCACCTTTTAAATCTGTCTCTGTCTTTGTATTGAAAGTGGGTTTCGGTAGCCGGCACATACTTGGGTCTTACTGTTTAAGTTCGATTTGACCAACTCCAATTTTTTATTGGAGTTTGAACATTTATGTTTCATTTTTTTATTGGCATGGCTGCATTTATTTACATCTGCCATTTTGCTGTTTATTTTCTATATGTTTTGTAAGTCTTTGTAATTAATATTTTTTTTTAATTTTCTGAAATGTTTTCTCTTAAAAATTTTTTCAGCTACAGTTGACACTCCGTATTATTGTATATGAGGTTTGGAGGTACAGCACAGTGATTTGACATTTATATAATTTAAGAAACGTTCCTCCCCTCCCAATAGGTCCAGGACCCACCTGGCACCATACCTAGTCATTACAATATTATTGGCTATATTCCTTATGCTGCAGGTGACATTCTGTGACTGTTTTGTAACTACCAGTTGTATTTCTTACTCCCTTTTCCACCCAGCCCTCCCACCTCTCCCATCTGGCAAACCTCAATCTGTTCCCTGTATCCATGAGTCTGCATCTGAAACTAATACAGAATAATACTGAATGTAAAAATATTTTTTAAGTGAAATCGTGCTGTTTATCTTTCTCTGTGTGACTTATTTCACTCAGCATGCCTTCACAAATGGCAAGATTTTATTCTTTCTTATGGCCAAGTAACATTCCCTTGTGCGCATGCACCACATACTTACCCGTTTGTCAGTGGGCACTGGGGCTGCTTCCATATCTTGGCTACTGTAAATAACGCTGCAGTGAACATAGGGTGCCTATGTATTTGCAAATGAGTGTTTTGGATTTCTTCGGATAAATATCCGAAAGTAGGATTGCTCGGTCATCAGGCAGTTCTAGTTTTAATTTTTGGAGGAGCCTCCATACTGTTTCCCCCAGTGGCTGTACCAATTTAAAATCCCACCAACGGTGCATGAGGGTTCCCTTCTCCCACATCCTCCTCAGCACATTTTTGTTGATTTATTGGTGAGAGCCATTCTGACAGGTGTGAGGTAATACCTCGTTGTGCTTTTAATTTGCATTTTCCTGAAGATTAGTGATGCTGAGCATCTTTTCCTGTATGTTGACCATCCGTATATCCTCTTTGGAGAAATGTCCATTCAGGTCCTCTGCGCATTTTTTAATTGGGGATTTTTTTGGCGTTAAGTTGTTTAAGTTCTTTATAAGTTTTGAGTATTAACCCCTTATTGGCTGTATCACTGACAAATGTCTTCTCCCAATCAGTAGGGGTTTTTTGCTATGCAAAACCTTTTTATTTTGATGTAGTCCCATTTGTTTATTTTTCCCCTGCCTGAGGAGATATATTCAAAAAAATAATTTTTTAAAGGTGTTATGGATTTATTTTTAGAGAGGGAAGGGAGGGAGAGAGGGGGAGAGAAATTTCGATATGTGGTTGCCTCTTGCACGCCCCCCACTGGGGACCTGGCCTCAACCCAGGCATGTGCCCTGACAGGGACTCGAACCTGTGACCCGTTGGTTCATAGACCCGTGCTCAATCCACTGAGCTACACCAGCCAGGGCTCTTTCTTTCTCTCTCTTTTTTTTTTTTTT